>CM076574.1:1403128660-1403187358 GCA_034641835.2 Pinus albicaulis
TTTTATTTTAAGAGGGACATATGTCGATTCCACCTTGAGCACACACAAAATTACACATGGCCCTTATATTGTGATGTAGAAATATCCAAGCTTAAGGGAGGATCTAATATGAGCCTAGAAAGATCAAATTTCTTCACAAAACGTTTTTTAGAGTGCAAAATACAATGTGGAATTTTTTATTGTTTAAATTGTGAGTACATATCTTAAAATTCTAATTAAAAAAAAAAAAATATTTGTTGGATTTCCATAAAAAAGCATATGCTTAAAAAAATACCAAATTGTAAAACACTAAGACTACTTCAAACTTTTAACCATAAAAACTTATTTTCTTCAACAACTTTATATGATATATGCATTATTTCTTTTAAATAATATGTAATATATATGTAGTAGACATTAAAATATTTTACAAAACATGCGCATCTAGACATTATAAAAAGGCACATTAAAACTAAATATTTGATTATATACAATATTTAAATATTTTCCTTTAAAATTTGTTTCTATATACAGATATATATAAATTAGTTAACATAGATCTTCAAATAATTTATTTAAATATGTGTTCAAATATTTTTGAAAAGTATTAAGTTAAAACATCTTACTCACATATTTATTTTTACTTCTAATTACTTTACATGAAATTATATTATGTAAACATGCATAGCATATTCATTTATTATTATTATAACCTACATTTCTTTTCTATTTAGAGAAGATTTTATTTTTATTTTAAGAGGAACATGTGTCAACTCTACCATGAGTAGGGACAAAATTACACATGGCCCTCATACAAGGTTGTAAAAAGATCCATCTTAAGGGTGGCAAGAGGGATCAAATTTCTTTTAGAGTTCAAAATGAAATGTGTGATTTTTCATTGTTTGAATTGTATTTTTGAATGCTATATAGAGTACATAACTTAAAGTTGTAAGTCCAAAAAATATTTGTTGGATTTTGACAAAAAAAACATTGTTAAAATGGTTTTTTTTGTTATTAATATATTTTTATGTATGATTCAATATTAATTTATATTAAAATATTTTATTGATAATTAGTATTAAATATTTTATTATATATATAAAATTAAATTATATTTTCAAATAGTATTTAAATATAATATTTTTAGTATTCCATATTTGAGTAAACAAATAAAATAAAAGAATGACAATATATATCTACTAGCTGCAAATTAATTGGTTTGAATAAGATTTATAATGCATTAAATTTTAGATTAAAATGATTTTGTTACCATCACATCTTTAGTATTTAATATTTCAATAAGTTTTATGTTCCAACCTCATAGGGACAACGATAGAAAGAATTAAACTATCCCAATCCACTCCTGGCCATAACATCCTTACATATTATTCTTCCATCCAATAAATCAAATCAAATAACTGTGACTTGGCTGGAGGACAAAATAAAAAATAAATTAAAAAGGAGTTTCTCACAATTAATGCGATCGATACAATGGAGCCATGCTGTAAAAGTTTGGACAAATAATCAATGCTAGTTCATCTTAGATAAAACTTCAATCTGCAAACTCTATTAATTAATCAAAGAGATTACACACATCTATACACGAGATAGTCTCAAGATAGGAAATATATCTTGGACGCACAATATTGTGGTTGAGAGATTCTCTCAACCACACACTAAACTAGGAATAAATATAGTTCTAGCTACCTCCTATGATATAGGACCAGACTCCTCAAATAGATAGTTACAACCACAGACAAGTAGGAATTACATATTCCAACTCCCTCCCTTAATGACTACTTGTCGTGATATCAATTCACAAAGTCTAGTTGTGGTCAAACATAACAAAGGATATGTCGACGTCCATATAAAGAAGCCACCATCCACCGGGATGCATGGGTACCAGCCACTACAACCGCTAGTCTCATAGGATGTCCTTCGCATACATGATTCTGTCAACCATTATCACTGCATATATGTACCTGTATCTAAAAATCCACCACCATCGGGAGAATCGCATGTGCAGAACCTCCAACAACTGTGTCTGTGACTCAGATCCACCACCACCGGGCGAATTGCATGTGCACAACCTCCATAAAATATGTCTGCAACTCCGATCTACCACAACTGAGCAAATACGCAACTTTGATTTGCCACCACCGGACAAATCCGCAACTGCCACCACCAGAAAAATCTTCAACTTTGATCTGCCACCACCGGGCAAATCCACAACTCCAATCTGCCACCACCAGGCAAATCTACAACTGCTACCACCAGGAAAATCTACAACTCCGATCTGCCTCCACCGGGCAAATCCACAATTCCGATCTACCACCACTGGGTAAATCCGTAACTCTGATCTACCACCACCGGGTAGGAGATGGTTTCCGGCTGACCATAAACCATTACAAGGTGGTTTTGAGATTACCACGAACTTTACACATGCCTTTACAAGGCTTACATTCCATACTTCAAATTTTGGAGTTTCCAGGTACATAACATGACCACGACAACAACTTTCCTAGACTTTCTTATAACATGCTAGGGAGTCTATCCCACAAACCCACACTATCTCAAACGAACATTTACTTTTTTGTCCATCATAATAGTCTTTGCTGCTTCATTACCTCCTCTTTTGTTGCTTACATCTTGGGCATCTTTGTCTTTGTCAAATAAATTCTTGGAACTCCATGCTTAACCTGTCATTTGTTAGAGTCGCGAATTCTAACAAAGTAACTTTACCTACATTGAGTTATCTAGGCTCATTCAGGCTTAATAACTTTAAACATGATTCCAAGGAATAAATAAAAACATAAACTCTTCAGATTAATTTCTCTATCTCTGCCCAAAGATGATTATTTCCCAAGCATAACAACAACCATTTTTCTCCAACAATAGCTCTGAGGGGTCCACTGATGAAGAACCAGATTGATGACTTTTCAACTGGACTCAATGCAGTGTATTACAACACTGATGTTCCAGATATAGGTACTCACAGCCTCACGAAGAGACACAATTTTCTCTTCAAAAAACAATAATCCAGGACTTCACTGGTCCAATCCTCTGTCGTCCACAAATTCACTGTCAACATGCATAAAATTCAACGATTTTACACACAAAAGCTCTCGTTTCAGTATCCAATTCCCCTGGATTCGCAACATAATTCCACTTCCCCTATTCACAGTATCAAGGTTGGGTAACTGTTTTGAAGCATGCCTCCTCATGCTTGCTAACATGCTGCAACAACTAAGGCCCATTGTCAAGCTAATCTCCTAGCAATTGAACATGCAGATCTGTTTCCATCACACTGGGCACACACAAATGCAATCATCATGTAGCTCCAACCATGTAAGATTCCAAACAATAAAAAATTGGATAGATCTAAAACATCTTAGTGTTCTCATTTAATATAATCTTTCATTAAGAACCAAAACACAAGAAATGCAACCATTTATTTATATTATTATTCACTGGAAGTAAAATACATGCCCATACCATAATTTCCTGCAAATGGCATGCACAGCTGCTTGAAAATGACAAATATAAGAAACTAAAGCCCACTTGTGAATCCTGGATGGATTCACCACATAAACATCACCACGGGGTTTTCGCCCCGGGATCAATGATAGAACTGGCCATGCCAGGTTCTCAACCCAAACATAATAAGATAGATAATCCATAATGCCCTAAAGGCCTAGCTTCTCTCCCCTTTTATAGGCTTGATGGGTCAATACCAACAAGAAATACCATGGGTCAAAACCATGGGAAAATACCACGATAAGTACCATGGATCGATTCTATCCACTTTCACTGGATCAAGAAAGAGAATATTACAAATCCTCCCGCCCAAAGATTGCTTGTCCTCAAGCGATCCACTTCTATCCACAACAGAAGCATTTGTACGTTGATACCAGGTTCCCATACAATCCGATGTACCCTCCATGTTGAATGGTCCTAAATGGATCCTCCAATACCTGGATCCCAAATAATCCTCCGACCAATCCTCCCCTCAATAGATTTACCTGGATCCCAAACAATCCTTTCCCCAATGGATTCTCCCAGATCCCAATGCCACCTAAATCCTGGGACCTGTGGGTTATGGTACCATTTCAGCCCTCCATCACTGCCCACACCAAAGGGCCCAAGCTGCAATATTCCCTCGGCTGTGAGTATCCTCCAAATAATAAACCTATCGATAAAATACCAACTCATAATCTCTCGCCAATCCATACTTGGGGAGGGATGAATATCTACAAATCTACTATGTTGATGTTGTTCGATGCTCGATTCATGCTTCTCTACTTGGTTACCCAACATGATGCAGTTGGAGAACTCTTCCCTTCTCTTCCCAATGTATAAAGGTGGGTTGTTGGTAGTGTTGCAAGACTTATCTTTGTACTCCTGTAGAGGGCTGCTCTGGAACTCCCAATTGTACTCCTCTTGCTGCCTTATGAGGGATTTGAGTTGTTCTTCAACACTAGACAACTTGGTCTTTGATTTGACACATACCCCTATGAGTTCCTCAATTTTTCTGTTCCCCTGTAAGGCAATGTCTCGGATTGTCCAGACTTTCTGCTTCAACAACATAAGATCTGTCTTGAAATGCTTGATCCTTTCTCGAAAGTCTTCTACTGGAAATTCTAGTTCCGTGCCGACTGTCTCTGTATCTGTTTGCACCCGATGCCCAACGACCACATCTTCAAGTTGAGCCTTTGACCAACTCTCTAGGAATGGTCCATTTTGCACATTATGTTTGTCATGTTGCTCCTCGTGATCATACTCATCATGCTGGTTCACTATGGTTGGATCCTCACTCAAATCTCCCAGGTCTCCTTCATCTGTGGAGACAATATGTTCATCGCTTTCAGCTGTCAAACATAGATGCATTGGTGGAATTTTATGTATACTTGATTGTTCATATTCTTTATGGATATTCACCTGGGGATCTATGAACTCCATTGTATAGGAATCAACCTCATCAATGGCATTAGGTAGAATTTCCTCATGCACTTCCAAATGTTTGTAGTCCTGTAAGCCTCCCTGAATAATGTCATGATGTTGCTCACCATCCTGAAGATCAATAGACCCATTTACAAAATATTTCCCATGATTTGAAGTAATCTCCTCTTGTTCTATCTTTGTTTCCTTCTTCTTATCACCTGGACAGGAATGGTTAAGGGCCCAAGGTCCCTTGCAGATAAAGCATAGTCCTCTCCTCCGCAGTTTATTCTTGCTGCAGATTTCGTTATTGCTTTGATTATCATTTTGGTCTATATAGATATGGCTACTTAAAGGACCATATAACCTCACTAGTAAATCAAGAATTTTCTGGTTGTTTTTCAAAATCTCTTCAAGATGGTCCATCTTCTCCCATACCCAAACAAGAATATATTAATTTTTCATAGGAATATTTTGTCAATCATGCCTTCAAATATTTTCACAAATTTAACCCAGACTTATAAATGATTTTCCCTTCACTTATGTCTCCCAATAAAAATAATTTACTAAAAATAAAAATCCAACTAGGGTGATAAATATCACCGAAGTGAGAAATGCTGGCTTGGGTGAAAAATAAATTTCACCTAAGTTCCTTGCATAAAACTCTTAGGCTGGCAAGATGCATAGCTCTGATACCACTGTAAGATTCCAAATAATAAAAATTTGGATAGATCTAAAACATCTTAGTGTTCTCATTTAATATAATCTTTCATCAAGAACCAGAACATAAGAAATTCAACCATTTATTTATATTATTATTCACTGGAAGTAAAATACATGCCCAGACCATAAAATCCTACAAATGGCATGCACAACTTCTTGACAATGACAAATATAAGAAACTAAAGCCCACTTGTGAATCCTGGATGGATTCACCACATAAACATCACCGCGGGGTTTTCATCCTGGGATCAATGATAGAACTGGCCATGCAAGGTTCTCAACCCAAACACAATAAAATAGATAATCCAGAATGCCCTAAATGCCTAGCTTCTCTCCCCTTTTATAGGCTTGATGGGTCAATACCAACAAGAAATACCAGGGGTCAATACCATGGGAAAATACCATCAATAAATACCATGGGTCAATACCATGGATTGATTATATCCACTTTGACTAGATCAAGAAAGGGAATATTACAAATCCTCCTACCCAAAGATTGCTTGTCCTCAAGCAATCCACTTCTATCCACAACAGAAGCATTTGTACATTAATACCAGTATCCCATACAATCTGATGCGCTCTCCATGTTGAATGGTCCTGAATGGATCCTCCAATACCTGGATCCCAAAAAATCCTCCGACCAATCCTCCCCTCAATAGATTTACCTGGATCCCAAACAATCCTTTCCCCAATGGATTCTCCCGGATCCCAATGCCACCTAAATCCTGGGACCTGTGAGTTATGGTACCATTTCAGCCTTCCATCACTTCCCGCACCAAAGGGCTCAAGCTGCAATATGCCCTCAGCTGTGAGTATCCTCCAAAGAATCAACCTATCGATAGAATACCAACTCATAATCTCTCGCCAATCCATACTTGGGGAGGGATGAATATCTGCAAATCTACTATGTTGATGTTGTTTGATGCTCAATTCATGCTTCTCTACTTGGTTATCCAACATGACGCAGTTGGAGAACTCTTCCCTTCTCTTCCCAATGTATAAAGGTGGGTTGTTGGTAGTGTTGCAAGACTTATCTATATACTAATGTAGAGGGCTGCTCTGGAACTCCCAATCGTACTCCTCTTACTGCCGTATGAGGGATTTGAGTCGTTCTTCAACAGTAGACAACTTGGTCTTTGATTTGGCACATACCCTTATGAGTTCCTCAATTTTTCTGTTCTCCTGTAAGGCAATGTATTGAACTATCCAGACTTTCTTCTTCAACAACATAAGATCTGTCTTGAAATGCTTGATCCTTTCTAGAAAGTCTTCTACTGGAAATTCTAGTGTCGTGCTGACTATCTCTGTATCTGTTTGCACCCGATGCCCAACGACCACATCTTCAACTTCAACCTTTGACCAACTCTCTAGGAATGGTCCATTTTGGAAATTATGTTTGTCATGTTGCTCCTCGTGATCATACTCAACATGCTGGTTCACTATGGCTGGATCCTCACTTAAATCTCCTAAGTCTCCTTCACCTGTGGAGATCATCTGTTCATCCCTTTCAACTTTCGAACATAGATGCATTGGTGGAATTTTATCTATACTTGATTGTTCATATTCTTCATGAATATTCCCCTGGGGATCTACGAACTCCATTGTATAGGAATCAACCTCATCAATGGCATTAGGTAGAATTTCCTCATGCACTTCAAAATGTTTGTCATCCTGTAAGCCTCCCTGAATAATGTCACGATGTTGTTCACCATCCTGAAGATCAATAGACCCATCTACAAAAGATTCCCCATGATTTGAAGTAATATCCTCTTCTTTTGTCTTTGTTGCCTTCTTCTTATCACCTGGACATGAATGGTTATGGACCCAAGGTCCCTTGCAGATAAAGCATAGTCCTCTCCTCCTTAGTTTAGTCTTGTTGCAGATTTCGTTATTGCTTTGATTATCATTTTGGTCTATAGAGATATGGCTACTTAAAGGACCATATAACCTCACTAGTAAATCAAGAATTTTTTAGTTGTTTTTCAAAATTTCTTCAAGACGATCCATCCTCTGAAGATTTAAAACACCCTTCTTCTTTTCTTCTTCTTCTTCTTCTTTTTTTTTTTTTTTTTTTTGCTCCCAAATAAATTTCACCGAGTTTTTTGCATAAAACTCTCAGGCTAGCAGGATGCACAGCTCTGATACCACTGTAAGATGCTTCAGTAAATAAATGACACCCTTTTGTAATGATGCTTGATAAAATGACAAACTAGAATAACATACTTCTTAATATATGGAAAGAATGCCATAAAATAATATGAGTATAAACTTGATTATAATACACATATCCATAAAATCCATAAAGGTGCATGATTAAAATATCCATAAATTCCATAAGCATAAAGGTGCATACGATGTATTATGAATCTCCATTTAAATACACATAAATGGACTTCAAGAGAACACTTTATTACTATTCAGCCCAAGGTAGTTTGACCATGCGTGAAGGGTGGGCAATCACACAGTAAAGTGGAATCGTGAGCTTGGCACGATATTAACACAAAAAATTAAAATGATGCACAATTCTCCCTTTACTGAAGAAATAAAATAAACTAAACCAGCTAGGGTGATCAGAGAAACCACCAAAGTTGGGTTTGCTTACTAGGGTGAGATTCTCAAATCTCACCGAAGGAAGCTTTAGGATCTCACCTGAAATCCTCTCTTGAAAACTCGCCTAAGCCCTCAAAAATATCACAAAGAAAGATCTCAATTTGTTTTTCCATGAGTTGCTCTCATTCCTCCTCTTTTTATAGACGGGCTACTTAGAAAAACCATGGGAAAATACCTGGGGTCAAAACAACCAAAAGGAAAAACCATGGGCAAATACAAGAAATACCATAGGTCAATACCAACAAGAAATACCATGGGTCAATACCATGGGAAAATACCATCACAAAATACCATGGATTGATTATATCCACTTTGACTGGATCAAGAAAGGGAATATTATAAACCACTACTCTTTGATGCCATTTTCACTATCATGTCTTCATCATATCTGGTAGCAAATAAATTTGTCTATTGTTGGGATGGCCAATTCCAACAAAGACTCAAACTCATGACAATAGTTGGCCAAACTAAATGTCACAATAGATCACTCAATTCTTTCAACCAGATTTACATTAATAACATGACATTTTCTAAAAAATAAAGATTTAAACAATGGAAAATAATAATGCAACTACTCTCTGTTGGGGCACCACCAGATTTGCGCCCTCTCCTTAACACAACAATCGTGAGATCTTGCAAGACTCCAGTCCACCTTTGTTTCAATGGCTCACCACCTTAATTACGTTGTTTTCTCTAGTGAGTCAAGCCTTTCAGACTGATCTAGTGCAACATCCACATCTCTTCCACTATTTGTCTTACTAAAAATACCCCTTGATGCAACAAATTTTCTTGCCATAGCTTTTGTTCGGCTTGATATACTAACCTGTGATGAAACTGAAGGAGTATTAATTACTAATGAGAATAATGATCATTCCTTCCACCTAGCAGGTGGAGAAATAAGTGGGACAATCTTAGGTGCTTTCATATTTCTCCTTTTTAAAGGAAATATCTTGGTCCTGACATCTTGTAAGTTGTTGTCAGGCCTGAGCTTCTCAACCAGCACACAGCCAAGATAAACATCACATACAGGGCAACAATATGTCTCCTCGTTGAGAGGCTTCTGATGAATGCATTCCTTACAAAATGTATGAAGACACTTGCGTATGTATCT
This sequence comes from Pinus albicaulis, assembly GCA_034641835.2. Lineage (NCBI taxonomy): Eukaryota > Viridiplantae > Streptophyta > Pinopsida > Pinales > Pinaceae > Pinus > Pinus albicaulis. The sequence goes on from CM076574.1 coordinate 1,403,138,022, forward strand.
TCTCTCAAAAGCTTGCAGCATAGTGGGAAAGATAAGCGCTCTTTCAGCTGACGCTTTCTAATGTTTACATAATGACCAGACATTGTCATTCCACTGCCTTGGATATCCACGAGAACTACAATACTCAGTCTCCTATCAATTTGCAGCCTCTTTGGTAGAAGTAGAAATAAATCCCTCACCAATCCTAGAATGTACTAAAAATTCTGATTTGATGAGAGTATTTTCAGAGAAGACAGAACAGTAAAGGAGACAAGGCTTAAGATGATTGCAGAGCTTTATAACTTAACCTAAAACAGGACATCATGCTGGATTCTGCTTCTCTTATACCACCGAAAGTTTTATTCCATCGAGTTTGTGCTTCCTAGGTGTGCTACCCCGTCGTCGAACAGTAGGCAACGCAGACCTCTAGCCCTGAAGCTCCCTTTAGCACCCTTACAGGCAGCACAGGCAGTGTGCGCGTAGAGGGCAGAGGCCGCCAGCAAAGGGCTCCTCACGCTCCAACTCGTCAGTGGCCGCAACATCAAGCTCACTGAGATGGCAGGTGGCGTCGACCTTCAACAATCCACACAACAACATTCTAGTCCACGCAGACACAAGTGCATACTCACGCAATTGTTTTAATATGTCGTGTTGGGCTCACACCACAGCTCCTCTCAGCTGATGCTTTTTTATGTTTACATAATGACCAAACATTGTCATTCCACTGCCTTGGATATCCACGAGAACTACAATACTCAGTCTCCTATCAATTTGAAGCCTCTTTGGTAGAAGTAGAAATAAATCCATCACCAATCGTAGAATGTACTAAAAATTCTGATTTGATGAGAGTATTTTCAGAGAAGACAGAGAAGTAAAGGAGACAAGGCTTAAGATGATTGCAGAGCTTTATAACTTCACCTGAAACAGGACATCATGTTGGATTCTGCTTCTCTTATACCACCGAAAGTTCTATTCCATTGAGTTTGTGCTTCCTAGGTGTGCTACCCCGTCGTCGAATAGTAGGCAGCGCAGGCCTCTAGCCCTGAAGCTCCCTTCAGCACCCTTACAGGCAGTGCAGGCAGTGTGCGCGTAGAGGGCAGAAGCCGCCAGCAAAGGGCTCCTCACACTCCAACTCGTCAGTGGCCGCAACATCAAGCTCACTGAGATGGCAGGTGGCGTCGACCTTCACCAATCCACACAGCGACATTCTAGTCCACGCAGACACAAGTGCATACTCACGCAATTGTTTTAATACGTCGTGTTGGGCTCACACCAAAGCTCCTCTCCACGCAGACACAGACTCTACAACTTCATTGGTAAAGGAGACATGGATCCCTCCCTGGACAAGTCCTATGCACAGGAGCTCAAGAGTAAGTGCAAGAGATTATTAGATAATACAAACACAGTGCCAATGGACCCTAGAAGCTCTCTCAACTTTAACAGGCATTATTTCAGTACTTGGTTTTGTTGGGGAAATCAGAAAGAGATGTGCCTTTGTCAACTGAGGAACATGATGAGTAGTTCACCATAAAAACACGTTTGCAATTAATAGAATCACGAAAACTCTCCACGCAGAGGGCAGAGTCGGCAGTGCAGCGCGTCTCAATTCTCAGAGTGCGTATATTGATGGACAAACTAAAACAATACATATACTCTTTTATTTCCCTCCGCCCAGGAGGGGCCAAGGCCCAAATGAGCTCTAATACCAAGATAAAACTTCAATCTGTAAACTCTATTAATTAATCAAAGAGATTACACACATATATACATGAGATAGTCTCAAGATAGGAAATATATCTTGGACACACAATAATGTGGTTGAGAGATTCTCTCAACCACACACTAAACTAGGAATAAATATAGTTCTAGCTACCTCCTATGATGTAGGAATAGACTCCTTCTCAAATAGAAAGTTACAACCATAGACAAGCAGGAATTACATATTCCAACTGTCTTATCAAAGAATAAATTCAAACATGAGATACAGTGAGGGACGAAAACTTTTGGGAATCTTAATTATTCTCATTGAAATAGGATGTCTCTACAGTCGAACGGTTTGACCGAAAATAATAAATAAATAAAATTAGAGATGGCACTTTAGTAACACAAATAATTATAACTCCTCAACTCAACTCGCACCTTTGGCACCTGTGGCAAGCATCTCCTGGTTTTGCAAGAGAGAAATTTGGCGCTAGAATTTGATTTGTTTATAAAACCTGTAAATGAATTCCTCTATTTCTCTATCTATTGGCCCCGCTCCTTCTGCAGGCATCAATGTACTCAATTCCTCTCCATCAGCCAACTGATAGGTCTCTATATTGCGTTCCCCCTCAGAAAACTCAATGGCATTCATCTGATCCGACAAAGAAGCTGCAGCAAAAGTAGGACATTCAACCGTCTGAGAGTGGATGCAAGATAAATAGTGCTGAGCAGTAATAAGCGTCTTCTTTGGTGGATTCGCAGGGCTGTTGGAGCATGAAAACTCGTACTCATGAAGCCCAAACCCGCGAGGAGATGCGGTCATGTGATGTCGATGAAACAGTTGCAAGTTCTTTCCGAAAACCTTAAATCCTTTCTTTCTCAATACCTGCAAATAATGTCCTGCGCTTTAACAGCACTCTTCTCAACACAAAAATGGCGATCCTCAACTTATTTCACAGTCGATTCTTCTTACTCACACCTCTTTCCCCCTCTTCTAAACCTATCGCTCCTGTGAGTTACTTTCCGTCTATTACAATCAAATCGAATTAATTTCCAATACCCACTAATATCAATTATCAGGGAAGGATCAGTGCCTGCCTGTGATTAATTGAAACAGTATGTAATATGTAGCTGATCCTCAAATTGCGAAATGACCTCACGCACGAACTGTTAAATAAGGGGGATCCATTAGACTTGTATATGAAGTTTCCCTGGTTGTCCAACCTGTACACGGTTCACTCTAAAAGAAAATAAGCGAATGTCTACGCGTAAAGACTTGCTTGGCACGAACTGAACAACCTGTTCATCAAAGGTCTAGTCATGTTCGTTGAGCTGTACAAGGTTTTAGAGCGACAGGCAACCATCCAAATTTTATTAATCCATTCTTTATAGGTTTTTGTCGTATCATGACAACGATGAATTCAAATATATTATGTACTTCTAAAAATGAAATGATTTGTGAGTTTGCTCCACGTCTTATGGTATTGTATGAATTTAAAATGTTATAAGGTTGGCTAGTGTATGAATCTAAAATGTTATAAGGTTAACTAGTGCAACATTCATATTATGGATGTAGTGTGCGTGTGGATGTATGTGGCTTATCAGTTTCAAGGAACGATTGCCCGTACACTTGAATAGAGCATGCAAGACGGTCCTAGGCAACCCTAGAATCTAGGCAAACGTTGTCTCAATTTTGCTTGCATCGCACATTTTTTGGTTTGGCTAGAAAATTCTTTCAGAAATCTAATTGTAGGAGTGTTCGAATGGTTTTTTTAATGTTAGAAATAGATTCATCAAGAACTTAAGGGTAACCAAAATCCTATACTTTATAGGATTTTCAAAATTTTATATGGATTGACATATCTTTTAGTGATATGTTTTGTAAAGGGTTTTCTTCTTTACCAGACTTCTGTCAGAGTCTACATATTCTCCCAAGAGATCTTCTAGTCACATATTTTTGGCCTCTGGATGATAACTGTCTCTTGAGATGGTTGCATTTCATTCCCTTGACCCGTTTCATTCATATGTCATCACATCCTATAATTTTGTTTCCATGATGACCCTTGATCTTGATGACTACCTTTCATTAGTAATGTTAACATTGTTAGGGATGAAATAGTTAACCTGACCTCAAAACAGGAACTCTAGCCCAAAAAGACTCAAAAAACATGAAAAAACACCTCAAAAACAAAAAAAATGTATTCCAGAACGCACTTGGTTTATTTTTAAGGTCAAATCTCAACATTTTATAAAATTATGCTAAAAACAAAAATGTTTCTTGAAAAAAGCATTGAAAAAACACCCTCAAAACAAAACCAGTTGATCCTGAAATAACCAAAAAAAAAAAAAAGTGTCATATTTTTGACATTTTTAAAAATAGAAATAACATTTTTTAATTTTTAAAATTCAAACACTAAAAAAAAACCTAAAATTTAAGGAAAAAAATAAATTTAAAAAATAAAAACATTTTAAAGCTTAAAATTTAAAAATATATAGGAATAAAAAATAAAAACAAAAGAAAATTTTTAATTCAAACATTAAAAAAACTTAAAATTTAAGAAAAAAATTAAAAAATTAAAAATAAAAAAAATTAAAGATTAAAATTTCAGAATATATAGAAATAAAAAAATAAAAATTAAAAAAAAATAAAAATAGTAAATTAAAAATAAAAACAAGTTAAAAAAGAAAGAAATTATAAAAAATAAAATATAGAAATTAAATTTAAAAAAGAAAATGAAAATTTTAAAAAAATAAAAAAATAAAAATTTAAAGAAATATATTAAATTTTAATAATTTTAAAACTTAAAAAAAAAAAAACATTATTGAAATTAAAAGTAAAAAAATGAAAAATAAAATACAATAAAAATATTAAATTTAAAAATATATATATTAAAAAAACAAATAGATTTTAAAAAATAAATTAAATTTAAATTATAAAATATAATATATATATATATATATATATATATATATATATACACACGAACTTAAATTAAAAATATATATATTACATTTTATTAAATTTAAAAAAAATGTTAATATTAAAATAACAAATTAAATTTAAAATAAATTTTAATAAACAAATAAATTTTGAAATAAAAAATAAATTTTAAATATAAAGAAAAAAAAAATTGTTAAAATAAAAAGTTAAAAAACTTTAAAAATTAATTAAAATTGAAAATTTGAAAAAAATAGAGTAAGAAAAATATATTAAATAAAAAATAAAATAGAAAACAAATTAATTTGAAAATATTAAGTTCAATTAAAAAAAAAAATCTAATTTTAAATACACAATTTTAATTGAAATAAAAAAAAATATATATAAAAATTTTATGTAATTCAAAAAATAATAATAAAAAAAATTAAAAATTTAAAAAAAATATTAAATTCAAATAAATTTAAAAAAATACAAAATTTACTAAATTTTAAAAAATTAAATGAAAAAACTAAACATAAAATTTAATAATAAAAAAAAATCAATTAAATAAAAAAAAAATTAAAAATTTAATAAAAATTATTAACAAAAGTTAGAAAAAAAATTTAAAAACAAAAAAAATTAAAAATAAAAATAAAAATAAAAACAAAAACAATTAAAACAAATTAAATTTCAAATATAAAAATTAAATTAAAAAAAAAATATATTAAATTTTTTGAATTTAAAAAAAAAAAATTAAAAAAAATATTAAAAAAAAATAATAATAATTTGATCGTGGTGACGCCGCTAATCGGCCTCCCGCCCAGGTGGCGGCGGAGGTCGGCCACCGGGTGGGAGGCCGATTCTGAGAATCGCCCTCCCACGGCGGGAGGTCGATTCCGGGAATCGCCCTCCCGCGGCGCGGGGGGTCGATTTCGGGAATTGCCCTCCCACGGCGGGGGCCCGATTCCGGGAATCGCCCTCCCGCTGCAAGAGGCTGATTCCAGGAATCGGCCTTCCGCCGCAGGAGGCTGATTCCGGGAATCGCCCTCCCGCCGCAGAAGGGCGATTCCCAGAATCACCCTCCCGTGGCGGGTGGGCGATTCCCAGAATCGGCCTCCCGCCGTAGGAGGCCGATTCCGAGAATCGCCCTCTTGCGGGAGGCCGATTCCCAGAATCACCCTCTCGTGGCGGGTGGGCGATTCCCAGAATCGGCCTCCCGCCGTAGGAGGCCGATTCCGAGAATCGCCCTCTTGGAATCGGCGGCGGGAGTTCGATTCCGCGGGAGGCCGATTCTGGGAATCACCCTCCTGGAATCGGCGGCGAGAGGTCAATTCCGGCGGGAGGCCGATTCCGAGAATCCCCTTTAAGCCGATTCCGAGAATCGCCCTCCCGCCGCGGGAGGCCGATTCCCAGAATCGGCCTCCCGCGGTAGGAGGGTGATTCCCGGAATCGGCCTCCTGCCGCGGGAGAGCGATTCTCGGAATCATCGTCTCGCCGAGGTGACGGCGGAGGCCGCCCGCACAGCGGTCAGCCTCCGCCACCACTTGGGCGAGACGCCGATTGGCGGCGCCACCACAATCAAAAAATTCTTTTTTTTTTCTTTTATTTTTTTTAATTTTTAATATATATATATATATATATATATATATTTTTTTTTTTTAATTCAAATTTTTTATTTTAAAATTAATTTGTTTTCATATTTTTTGTTTTTTGTTTTTGTTTTTTTTTAATTTTGTTCTCAAATTTAATATTTTAGATTAATTATTTTTTAAAATTTAAAATTTATTTATTAAATTTATTAAATTTTAATTTTAATTTTTTTTTTTTAATCTTTTAGTTTATTTAGTTTTTCATTTTTAAAATTTATAAATTGTTTCATTTAAAAAAAAAACAGGAAATTTATGGATATTTGTTTTTTAATTATTTGCACCTGTTTTTTTCATTTTTTTTTTTCTTTTTAATGATATTTTTTTATTATTTTAATTTTCTTTTTCAATTTTTTTTATTTTTATTTTTATTTTTTGTTAATTTTAAAATTTGTATTTTTTTCTTTTTCTTATTATTATTTTTTTAATTTAAATTTTTAAATTTAATTTTTTCTTTTTTTGTATTTTATTTTTTTATCTAAATTTTAATTTTGTAATTTAAATTATTTTTAAATTTTCTATTTAAATTTTTTTTTTAATTATATGGTTTTTTTTAATAACTTAGAAAAAAATGTTTTTGATGTTTTTTTTTTTTTTTAATTTTTTTTTCTTTAAATTATGTGTTTTTTTTTCAAATTTTTTCATTTCTTTTGATATAGTTTTCGAATATTTTTGTTCTTTTATTTATTTATTTATTTTTGTTTAAATTTTTTATTTTTATGAGTTAATTTTGTTTTTTTTTTACATTTTTATTGGTTTTTTTTATTGTTTATATATATATATATATATATATATATATATATATATATATATATATATATATATATATATCTAAGTTTTGTTTTTATTACCAACATGAAAATCACCACTCTAAAAAAAAAGGTTGATGCTGCATCAATACGTTTCAAAATTAGCTTGAAAATCACTGCTCTAAAAAAAAAAAAATTGATGCTACATCAATACGTTTCAAAATTAGCATGAAAATCACTAACATTTTAAAACAAATATTCATACTTCAAAAATAAAAATATTAGAGTGTCAAAAATGTGCTCCAAAAAAAAAAAGGGTGATTCTGCATCACCACTTTTCAAAATCGGGTGGTTTTTATGCTACCAAAAAAAAGTAGGTAACAGTGCGGTCACCTATTTCATTGGTAACATTTTTTGTTATCAGAGAGGTTTTTCTGAAGTTGTTTCACTAGGAGCTCCTAACATGCTTCGATTAGAGTGTTATACAACCAACAAAAACCACTTAAAGGAGAAGATGATCTCAATCGTAGTGGAGATCCCTCACTTCTTCATTCTTAGATTTCTTTGCATCAAGTTCTTCCCTCATTTCAGAGACATGGGCTTCTTCCCTATTTATCTTATCATTTTCAGATTAAGAACAATTTCTATTATAATGCCCAAGTTCATCATATCCAAACCCACGGGGGGCTTCACTGTGGTAGAAATATCATAGCACGTGGGTTCATATTGGGGGCTATATAATGAGGAAAAAATGACATAATATATTGGGGGATATACAGGGGGTAAATGGTTTTTATATTGGCAAGTATAAAAAATGGAGCTCAAAGTTAATGAAAAAATATAAAGGGGTATAAAAAATGTTAATGAAAACATGGATACCTACAATATATTGTGAAATTAGGGTATTTTTAAATTAGGAAGGTGTATTGGGTTTATATTGGTAGGGGGTTAATTAATGTTATTTTTAGAGGTATTTTCCAATATGTACTCAAATTAAGAGTATTGTTTAATATGCTATGATTGCACGTGATATGTTAGAGGTTCATTGATTGAAGCCCCTGTGTCCAAAGCTTTTTTATTTCTCCATATTTATTCTTTTACTCTGAGGACCAAACTTACTGAATCTTCCTTTCTTCCTTGACATGGCTGCAAAGGCTTGATTCCCTTCACTTGATCCTGTAACAGCTTTGGCTTTCAATCTTGATTCCTCTATTTTACATAGAGACCCTAAATCGTGGAATGGTGTGGCTTCTTTATTCCTGTGAAATTTCCCCATTCTTTTGGCAGAGCATTCATTATAGTCATCTCAATGTTAGACATTACTTCTCCTAGTTCCTGCAGTTCATCAGAGACAATGCTTCTCCTGCAGTACTCACAGAGAATAGCTCCACCAATTTCTCATATATTCCTTTTGATGATTCTAGATTTCATACATCGGAGATGAGAGAGTCTTTTATGGAATCTATAAGAATCCTTTGGGCTGTTATATTTCCCTTCATGTATGACTTCATTGTCCTTGTATTCTATGTAGGAAAGTTTGAAATCCTAACCAGTTTGTTGCTTTCTTTGCAAAGAAGACATTTTGATAAATTCATATGAAGTCATAAAGATGCTTACTTTAGTAGATGCTTTTCTTCTTCTATCAGCTTTCTTGTTAAAGAGGATGGCAAGAACTCCTTCTTAAACTGATTTCAAAGTAGGTGATCTTGGATCCTTGATGATCAAGGATTACTTCATAATGAAGATGTCTTCAATAGTTCTTAATGATGTGTATTCCAACAATGTCTTCAATATCAAGAATATTTAATGTCTTCTTGAAAGTATTCTTGAGATGGCTTGTGGATTTTCTTGCAAAATGATTTTACTTTTCATTATAGAATTTGACTTTTGCTTTGATGCTTTCTAGAAAACTGAATTTTTATCCTTGAGTGTCTTCTTGTCAAATAGCCCTATGTCTTTAGCACCTTAGCTCTGATACCATGTTGAGAATTTGGAGGGCTAGTGATTAATTCCAAAATTCTCTTTTTGATAATTACTTGTAATGTTACTTGAGTTACTTATGTCTTCCCTTTGTTATCAAGTATTAAATCTTTCATCAAGTCAATTATCAAAAGGCACAAGACACAAGAATTAGGCTCCTAGAGCCAGGGAAAAACCTCTCCCTCTTGGAGAGGAAAACCCACAAGAAATTCTTCTTATAGATTTTCAAATTAAAAGTACCATGACCCAGAATTATACCCTTGACCTATGGATGCATCCAAGACCTTGTTATTTCTTCTTCATCGATCTTCCATGCTGACCTTTCTTTCTTGCACCAATCTGTACTATCCTTTATTTTATTAACTATGAGAGAGAAGTTAATCATAGATTTACCTTCCTCTCTTTCCTTATCCAGCATTGACCCTTTACTTTTGAATCCATTTCAGTCCTTTACGTAACATTACATCCACATACATATATTCATAGTGATCATCATGGTGATTCGCAAACACTCACTATTATACCATAATTGAATTCGCAATTCTTCCTTAACTTAACACAGTTTTTATCTCAGGGAGATACCACACTTATTCATAAGGGAATCTACACCGTTTATTGCTTAGAAAAATCCACACATATATCTATGATATGCTCACATTAAACCCTATTCTAATCCTTTATACATCTGCATATTTATTCTCTAAGACGACTTCATAAAGTTTGCAAACTATTCAAACATATCTGCACTTCAGTTTTTGTAGACCACGTCATATTATTACAATGAGATAGCATTAAGTATATACATTATTTCTTCAATCTTACGATTGTGTTACACTCTGTCCAAATTTCTGCAATAAGCTAAAATATATCCGCACTGTATCAATAATAAAATATGCACTTAGTCACATATGTAGTTTGCACTATATCTCGGAAAAGCCCACGTTTCTATTACTGAGATTAACCGAAAATATTACTCAAATGAACCGCAGAGGTGCGTATATGTATAGTTCACATGTCCAGTCTTTTAGGCCAACTATACAGTCAACTAGAAGGGTGACTTCTCAGTTGATAATTAGGCCGACGCGTAGCTGCATATATGTTGACTTTCATCATCCATCTCCAACGTTGAGTTAAGTCAGTTTCAATTCATCCTTTCACGAATTATTTTGCAAGGTCTTAGAGCATCTATTTTGACAAGATCCTTCATATATAAATGACACTGAATTACATTTTTTTATCTAGAAGATAAAGCCCTAGAGAGACATGAAGAAGAAGTCTATTTAACCTATAATAAAATCTTGCTCGTGAATGTTAGGTCCCTATATTAATAGTATAGTCCCTTATTGTTGTTAGTGTAACCCCCTTATTGTTATTATTGTACTCTTGTAACCCCCATGTTGTTATTATTGTGCCCTTAAATTATTATTATTAGGTCAGCTAGGATTATATTGTGGCCCCACTAGGATTACAATGTGGCCCCATGGACTCCTATATATAGAAAGGAGGTTTTGTAATTTGTATCATCCAAGAATTTTTCATTCATGTAATGTATTGGAGCTTGCCCCCTCGAAGTGGCTTATTTCTAACGCGTTGATATATCTTTTATTCTGTTTTTGGAGCTAGTTTCCCAACATTTGTTTTCAGAGCTTTGAGATTCTAAGGTTTCACTGCTCCAAACAGGTCATCATGGAATTTTCGCTATAACCTTTTTTATACAAAGGTTAAAAATCTGAAATGTTTATAGTGCGAAGCCAAAATCCTGAGGAACATCATCGCAAAATTTCAGAGCTTTATTCGCAATATTTTCGGAGATATGATTTGTGAAAGTTAGGTCATTTTGCAGTCTCCTGAATTTAACCTAAACAGGCCATTGTGGTATTTTAGTAATAACTTGTTTTCTACAAAAGTTCAGAAGTATAATTTTTTAGAGTACGAAGCCTAAATCCTGAGGAACATCGTCGCAAAATTTCAGATATTGGTTCACAATATTTTCAGAGATATGATCTGTGGAAGTTAGGGCTTTCTGAGGCTTCTGAATTTCATCTCAAAGAGGTGATCGTGGGAAAATATTCATAGCTCTCTCTTTGAGCATTAGATTGGAATGCTGTAAAAAGTGGCTGCAATTACATGGACTGTAGTTTTCAGTCTATCAATTTCAGAGCCAAAGGAGGAAACAGTGACACGTGGCAAGTCGTACAAGTTCGCTCTACTGAACCAGTCCAAAATTGGGTCATTGTGGGAGATTAGACATAACTTTTCCTTGAAGAATCCAAATCAGATCAGACCTGTGGAATTTGAAAGAAGCTTCAGAGGATACTACAAGGCTTAATTTTAGATATTGAGGATCCACAATTATAGAGATAATTCAATTTCAATATCAAGCTCCTCAAAATCAAGTAAAAGGTGTGTATTTTTTTTCCGAATTGCATAAGTCTTGTTTGAAGAATCAAGTTGAATTTATTCCAAGGGCATATTGTAGAATAGATATCAGTATTGGATTCTAAAATGGCCCCTAAAAAGAATTCAACACCCATTAAGCCTTTAGAAGGCTCTACTATGACTCATGAAGACGAATAATGGCAACATGACATATCAAAATTACAAGAGCAAGTGCAACAAATTTCGCTCTCGCAAAGAACAACAAAAAATGAAATGGAAGTTTTGAAGAAAGGTGTGGAAACCAAGATGGATGATTTGAAGAAAGGCATGGAAGCTAAGATGAATTCTTTGGAAGCTAAGATGGATGGCATGGAAGTGGGCATGGAAGATAAGATGGATGACATGGAAGCTAAGATCGATGAAAAAATGAAAGACAACATGGAAAACATGAAGAAGGATCTAAAAGTAGACAGTGAAGGTTTGACAAAGTTGATACAAGAAATGTTTCCTAATGGTGAAAAGATAGTAGAGGAAACTCATGATGAGAACAAAATAAATGTTAATCATGATTTCATAAGCTCTACTATTGGAGGGAAGAACCACCATATTCCAAAAATGGGTATGAGGAAGTTTGATGGAAAGGATCATGTAACATGGATACTATAGATGGATAAATATTTTGATCTCAATAATGTGCAAAACATGAAAAACGTATGCATTGCAACTTTACATTTAGAAAAAAATGCATTTGTATGGTATCAATGTCTTTGCTCCCGTAAAAAAATTGTCACTTGGTCAATTTTTACAAAGGAAACGATAGCACATTATGAGGATACAAAGAGCAACGCCTTCTTTAGCCAATTGATCAATCTCAAACAAAAGGGTTTAGTGGGAGAGCACATTGAGGACTTCCAAAAATTGAATATAAGGGTAACTGATATTTTAGAGGAACACAAGATTGATCTCTTCATAGGTACTTTAAAGGATAACATCCAACATGAAGTTTGCGTTTTGGAACCTGATTCATTGGAGAAGGCATTCAGGTTGGCCAGAAAAATTGAATGTAAAATTATGGCGACAAGGAAGCCTAGCACTCACTTCTATAAAGAGGTAAGTGTTGCTAATCCTAGATTTTCACAACCTACAAGGTTGACACCACAAAAATTGGAAGAAAAAAGAGCAGAAGGGCTTTGCTACAGTTGTGATAGCAAATACACTAAAGGTCATAAGTGTGCTGAGAAGAAATTATTTTACATAGATTGTGAAGACGAAGAAATGAGTCCGACCATATTGTGTAATGCATTGGAAGGAATTACAACTCCTCAAACTCTCAAGATAGAAGGACATATCAAGAAGAAAAAGGTAATCATGTTGATTGATTCAGGTAGTACCCATAATTTTATTCATTGTAAGGAAGCCAAGGAATTGAATTGTTTCCTATACCCAGCACCAAAATGTCAAGTGATGGTTGCAAATGGAGGAACTATAAATTGCTCTGGAAAATTCCATAATATCAAGCTAACCATGGGGGAATATGTATTGAATATTCCAATGCTTTCCATTCCTATGGGAGGTGATGATGTTGTATTAGGAGTACAATGGTTACAATCTTTGTGGACGGTAGCTTTTAATTTTCAAGAAATTTTCTTGAAATTTTTTTCAAAAGCAAAGGAAGTCGAATTACAGGGTATTGCAGGGAAGCCGGGAAAGATAATAAGCTCTAATGTCATGAAAAAACTTCTAAAGAAATGACAACGAGGCGTAATTTCACAATTATGCTCACTAGAAGTTCCAACATCAAAATCATCTATTTCTTCAGATCTCCAAAAAGTCATGGACAATCATTCCAAGGTGTTTGAAACTCCCAAAGGACTCCCACCTATTCGTGATCATGATCATGCTATTCATTTGATTCCAGGAGTGTTCCTCCAAACATCAGGCCTCATAGCTATCCTTATGTCCAAAAGAGCGAAATTGAACGTATGATTGTAGAAATGTTAGAGGTTGGTATAATTCAATGTAGTCAAAGTTATTTCTCTGCTCCTGTAGTATTGGTACACAAGAAGGATGGATCATGGCGCATGTGTCCCAATTATAGGGAGCTCAATAAGCTCACCATTAAAGATAAATTTCCCATTCCTGTGATTGATGAATTATTGGACGAATTACATGGAGAAATTTATTTTACCAAGTTGGATCTTCGTTCAGGATATCATCAAATTAGAATGAAGACTAAAGATATTCCGAAAAAAGCATTTCGAACTCATGAGGGTCATTATGAATTTTTGGTCATGCCTTTTTGCCTTACCAATGCACCTTCTACATTTCAAGGGTTGATGAATTCCATTTTCAAACCCTTCCTTAGAAAATTTGTGCTAGTATTTTTTGATGATATACTAATCTACAGTAGGTCTTGGAAGGATCACGTTCAACATGTTGACAGGGTGCTCAAACTATTGCTGGAGAAACAATTATATGCAAAAACATCCAAATGTTTCTTTGGAGTGCAAGAGTTGGAATATCTGGGTCATATTGTATCTCATGAGGGTGTTAAGGTAGACCCTACCAAAATTAAAGCCATTAAGGAATGGAAAGTCCCCACAACCATTACGTAGTTGCAAGGATTTATCAGGTTAACAGGGTATTATCACAAGTTTGTTAAGAATTATTGGAGGATAGCAGCACCTCTAACAACATTATTGAAGAAAGATGATTTTTCATGGACTCCTGAAGCAAATAAGGCCTTTGAACATCTTAAAGAAGTAATGTGCCTAGCATCAGTCTTAGCTACACCAGATTTCACAAAAACCTTTATTATGGAATGTGATGCCTCAGGAAATGGAATTGGTGATGTTTTAATGCAAGAAGGAAGACCCATTTCTTTTGAAAGTCGTCCAATCAAAAGGAAAGTATTTACAGAAAGCTATTTATGAGAAGGAAATGTTAGCAATATTGCATGCACTAAATAAATGGCGAACTTACCTATTGGGAAGACACTTCAAGGTAAAAACTGATCATGATAGTCTTAAACACTTTTTGGAACAAATACTATATTCAGAACAACAACAAAAATGGGTCACAAAGATGTTGGGTTATAACTTTGAAATAATCTACAAAAAAGCGATGCTAAATGTTGTTGCAGATGCACTCTGAAGAAAGAATGAAGAGGTGGAAGCATTGCTCTGTGCCATATCTATTATCCAACCAGATTGGATAACCGAAGCAAGGGATGAATGGAAGAAGGACGAAGAAGTGTGGACACTCATTCAAAAGTTGCAGCAAGATCCTAGTACATCTGATACATTTAGTTGGAAAAATGATTCTTTATGGTACAAATATTGCTTATATCTTTGTAAGAATTCCAACCTAAAACAAAAGATTCTTTTGGAATTGCACACTTCTCCTTTAGGAGGACACTCAGGATTTTTAAAAACATACCACAGGGTGAAGAAAGAAATTTTTTGGGATGGCCTTAAATCTGATATTCAAAAGTTTGTGGCAGAGTGTTTGGTTTTCCAGAAGAATAAATTTGATACAATTAAGACCCCGGGTCTTCTACAACCTTTATCCATTCCAAGTCAACGTTGGGAGAAAATTTCAATGGATTTTATCACAGGTTTACCTAAGTCCGAAGAAAGAGTGTCATCATGGTGGTAGTTGATAGAATTACCAAGTATGCACACTTTTTTGCATTATCTCATCCATTTAAAGCAAGTGCAGTTGCTACTACATTTATGGACACAATTCAAAAGCTACATGGAAACCCAAGGGTTATTGTGAGTGATAGAGATCCCATTTTTACTGGAAATTTTTGGACGGAGTTATTTTTTGTTTGGGTACTCAATTAGCTCATAGCTCATCTTATCATCCTCAATCTGATGGTCAAACTAAGATAGTAAATAAATGTTTGGAAGGATATCTTCATTGGCTTGCATCTGATAAACAAACACAATGGGTCAAGTGGTTGCCTCTCGCTGAATGGTGGTATAACACTTCCTTCCATACTACAGCAAAAATGACCCCATTTATGGCACTTTATGGATATCATCAACCATCCATCACATCATCATTAAGAGAAAATTCGAAGGTTCAAGCAGTGGAAGATCACATTGAGCATCAAAAAGAAGTTCTCCAACTCTTAAAGGATAACCTAAATTTTGCACAAAATCGAATGAAACAACAAGCAGATCAACATTGCAGCGAGAGAATTTTGATGTAGGAGACTAGGTATTTTTACAGCTACAATCATACAAACAAATGTCCCTCAATCAAGCTAAAAAGGATAATAAATTATCGCCAAAGTACTATGGTCCTTACAAGGTGTTTCAAAAGATTGGTACTATGGCATACAAATTGGAGCTTCCTACATCTTCATGATTGCGTCTAGTTTTCCATGTTCCATGCTTAAATAAGGTTATAGGTGAAAATATTCATGTTCAAACAATATTGCCAGAACTTGATGAGGAAGGAAAAATCATATTGGAACCTGAAGTGGTCACAGAAACAAGAACTTGACAGCTACAAAATCGATCAATTTCAGAGTATCTCATCAAGTGGAAGAACTTACCCACTGAAGATTCTACATGGGAGGATGAGAATTTTATACAGAAGCACCCAGAGCTACTCAAGCATTGAGGACAACACTTTTTTGAAGGAGAAGGGCATGTTAGGTCCCTATATTACTAGTATAGTCCCTTATTGTTGTTAGTGTAACCCCCTTATTGTTATTATTGTACCCTTGTAACCCCCATTTTGTTATTATTGTGCCCTTAAATTATTATCGTTAGGTCGGCTAGGATTACATTGTGGCCCACTAGGATTACATTATGGCCCCATGGACTCCTATATATAGAAAGGAGGTTTTGTGAATTGTATCATCCAAGAATTGTTCATTCATGTAATGTATTGGAGGTTTCCCCCTCGAAGTGGCTTATTTCTAAGCCGTTGATATCTCTTTTCTTCTATTTTTGGAGTTGGTTTCCCAACAATGAAACCCATGAAGAAAGTACAAAATATATTTTATTATCTTTGTCTTCTTCCTTACATAAAATACATAATTACTTAGTCAATATGAAGACCGACCTAGTTACACTTTTCAACAGATGGCGCTATGCTTCTGCAATTTTCTGAGTTTTTAATTACAAATTTCATTGTGTAATTTTTGGCAATTCCTAGTTTGACTTTTACAAAAGTGAAAAGATGAATGTAGATGAATGTAAAAGTGAAAATTTAAATGTAAATGGTAAATATGGAGGTAAATAGGTGTCATATCCTCTATTCACTACATTGAGGATACGTCTCAAGTGGTTTAGAAAAAGGAGGAAATGGTTGAGTAACTTCCCTAGTGTGTAGCGGTGATCAGATAGGTGCATGTATTTGACTTTCTTGCTTGTAAATTCAACCTCCAAGGGAGGATTTCGACCTTAGTGGCTATATGAGGTCTTTTTTAATCATTTTCAAGGGTTGGACGATGTGGAATTTAGCTTCGAACACTAGTGTATTTTGTGATTTTAGCAGTAATTAATAGACAAAATTTGCAGCTATTGTGGTGGGATTCATATGGTATGTCTTTTAGCAGTGTTTCTTCTTATGTTATCATATGTTTTAATGTATTGTATCTTCTATTTCCATTTCCATGTCTTATGTGATTGATTTCTAAGTTTGATAAGCAGAATTCATTGATTCAATGCTCTGTTTTGAAGAAGCTTTCACATTTATGTTCATTTTCTTTTGATATAAACGAATTCATGATATTAATGCTTGTTTTGAAGCCCTATCAATATACCATAATCCCCATATATCTTTAAATTGATAAAGTGTGTGCCTACCTTGCCCCATACATCTCTACAAATCTGATTTTCAAATCCCTCACCTAGTTTTTCCTAGACCTAATTCACCATCTAGCACAAACCTTCAAAATAAAATCAAACCCCAATCTGCATATCTAGCCTAAGATATCCTTGATCCAGTAAATTTGGATGTGATCTCATTGAGAGATCCCTCTCAGCCTAGTAGGGCTAGCTACTAGGTCAAAGTGGTTTGTGGTTACCTTTGTTGGTCTCCTTCTCAGCCTTCGAAGATCCAGTGGAGTGATAACATATTGGCATCGTTACCGAGGAACAAAGTGATAGATCTTCCCCTGGAAATAATGAAAAGGATTATATATGATTTATGATGGTGAACAATGATCAGGCACAAGAAGGTTGTGCATATTTCACCTGGTGACTCTAGTGTCAAAGAATCGGTAGTCTGAAGAACTTCTTAGTGATTTCATTGTTGTCAAAATGGATTCAACTACTCGAAGGTATGCTCCTATGAATCAAGCTCATATTATTGGTTTTTTGAATCATATTCCTTGTATATATTGGCAAACAAGATTGCCAAAATTTAAAGGTAAGGATGGTGAAGATGCTAGTTTTAATTTGGTCAAATTTCATTTTCATCTTCACAGACTAAAGATTGAGTTTCCTGAAGATTTTCTGATGAATATGTTCATGGATACCTTGGAAGAAAAAGTGAGATCATGGTATGAGAGTCTACCATCTACTATTTTATATTGTCTAAAGGACTTTCATTTAGTTTTCTTTCAAAATTATCAAAGCTCTAATTCTTCTTTGTCGATGATAGATATTTTTTTGGAGAATTTTGAAAATTTCGTTGAGTTTATTGAAAATTTATATGGGGATGAAGAGTGTCTAGATGAAGAGATCATAGAAGCCCTTCATGATTTTTCTTCCCAACAAGAATTAGTAGCTTAGGTCAGTCACCATGTTTTCACCTAGGTTAGTTTCTATGTGTCTTTCATATTGCCACCATAAATGCCCAAATTTTGTCAGAAGAAGGCGAAAGAAGGGTCAATTCATCATTTCTTAAAGGTTAAAGTGCTTACAAAATAGTAAGTGAACATTCCTTACTTCTCCTTCAAGCGAATTTCTTCAACAAAATGTGGATTCCCTCTTTTAGGGTTTTCTTTGGATTGCTGAGATGTTTGGTTGCTTTCAGCTGGAAAACCCCTAGTTTTATCACATAAAAACCTTCATACATCAGCTATATGCCTTACTAGATCTTTCCATATCATTCATACCTCTCAATACTCCCATTTTCATTCAAACTCTACTTCTCGCTGTGTTTTTTAAGAGATTTTGGGTTAGGACTCCGTTTTAGCCTTTTGCCACCCTTTCCCTTATCCATTTCAAGGAAGTACACTTGAACTATGTTCCTGAAACACTCCCCTATTTCCCCTAATTTTTTCATATTTTTCCCTAACTCTTATCCCCTCCATTTCCCTCCCTAAACTTGCTTCCCCATTTTCCCCTGTTTTCGTAGATTCCACCCTTTACTTCCTTCCCATCAAGCTAGGGTTTCTATCATACAAAAAAACACCATGGAAAATGAGAAGAAAAAGTACAAAAAAGGAGGGAAAGTTTCGAGGTTTGAGTCAACTCAGACCCATGCCATCATTTTCAGAGTTTTGTGATCATTTGCTAGGGTTCAAAGTGCACATTGGGACATTTTATCTTCAAATTCTGTTTCTAAATTAGTTGAGATGAATTTTAAAAAAGTGAAAGAGGGTTTTTTCGGTCATAGCCAAAGAGCAAAAAACTCCTCTAGTTTATGCATAGGTGTTATGGTTTGAGATAAATTCTCAAAATAAAATTGCTCTAGGTCATTTTCTGCACTTTTGGACAAGTTGTATTCAAATAATTTTTTCATGGGTTTGGAGAAGGGGTTTGCACTTCTTAATGACTCCATTTTCTAGAAAAAATCCTAAGATTTCCAAACATACCACCTGAGGCCCCAAAATACTCTGGGAATACCTCCAAAATTCTTCTCAAAGTGGAATGACCCTTTCACCATATTTTCGTGACCCTTTTGTGAAATTTTTGAGAAAAATCTTGTTTTAGACATATTTTTTCAAAGAGCATTGTGAACAACGAGAGCTGAATTTTGGGAAACGAGAGGAGGGTTTTGTTCCTAATATGCCAAAAAACAAACCTCTCTCATTTTTAATCAGGTACTACAGAATGATATATCCACTTATATCTTTACAACCTATGTTTCTAACTCTGCAATTTCTTGGTTTAGTCACCTTTTTTCAGAGACGAGTGTGGGAAATCAGAGAAGCATATTAGGAAACAGGAGGAGGGTTTTTTCCCTAACATGACACAGAACAAAAAACTCTCTCCATTTTTAAAAAAATTTCATGTTTAAAGTGATATGACTCCATATTTGTGACCTATGTTTCCATAAAACCCATAAATTTTGCAGAAATTGGCACACAGAAGCGTCGCGCAAGGGGCGCGACCCTTTTTCCGTGGGCATCCAAATGAACTTTCTTATACATGGATGGATAGATCTTGATGAGTAAATTCCATATATGGAGTTGGTTTTCCATGACAATATCAGGTTTTGGAGCAGACACGGTGCTTCTGGAGACACCTTGGGAGAATGATTTTTTGTAGGCCTTCCCATGGGTCATTTTCAAAAATGAAAGAAATTATTGAAACTAGACAAACAAGGATAGTTTACCGTGCTTTCATATTTCAATTTTGACTTCAAGAAGGTCCCTAAAAATGGCCTCCAAGATGGCACTATGCTTATGAAATTTTATGATTTTTTAGTTACAAATTTCACTGTGTAATTTTTGGCAATACCTAGTTTGACTTTTGTAAAAGTGAAAAAATGAATGTAGATGAATGTAAAACTCAAAATTTAAATTAAAATGGTAAATATGTGTCTTATCCTCCATTTATTGCATTGAGGATATGTCTCAAGTGGTTTAGAAAAAGGAGAAAATGGTTGAGTAACCTCCCTAGTGTGTAGCAGTGACCAGATAGGTGCATGTATTTGACTTTCTTGCTCGCAAATTCAACCTCCAGGGGAGGATTTCGACCTCAATAGTTATATGATTCCTTTTGTAATCATTTTCAAGGGTTGTATGCTATGGAATTTAGCTTGGAGCACTAGTGTATTTTATGATTTTGGTAGGAATTAATAGACATAATTTGTAGCTATTGTTGTGGGATTCATGTGGTATGTGTTTTAGCAGTGTTTATGATCCAGATTTATGAAAGACGCAAAAAAATAAACATTTAACCAAAAATAATAATATGCAACGGAAATAACACTTCATTTCATTAATATAAAAGAATTGAAATTTGCTTACAGATAGAATAGAATAAACTATCTAGGGCGCTGGTAGCTTATCTATGAGAAGAGATGTGGTGGCTACGGGCCTTTGAACTGAGTTAAAATGAGGCTCGAGGGAATATTTATTATTTAGAAAATATATAAAACCCTAAACATAAAAAACCCTAACCCTAGGAGATGAAGCACCAAAACTATGGGCCCCATTTGGGTAAATTGGTGTTTCAACTTCCCGGGGATGTAACTTTGGCATACGATCTTTGTTTGACGTGCACCATACCTCGTTAGAAAGATCTATCCAAGGACTAAAAATTTTTATGTGAGAAAAATTGGTCTATGGACCCATGTTTCTTCCAATGTTCCCAAAAAATGTGGTTTAGGGCTTCAAAACAACTTTGGAAGTTCAGGACCCAAAAAAATGCTAAAAATAGTAATTTGTGCTGAAACTGAAAAAATAAAAGATACAATGGTGGGGCCCAAAGTGGAATAGGCGGGTGGCCACCAATATCCACCTGGATCATTCCTCCACCCTTAGGAAGCAATGGTCCCCATTGCATTGAGTTCCTCCATGAGATGAGGAAACTTCTATTGAACTTGGTCCCTGGTGAACCACTTGCCTTGGTGCAGGAGTTGGATAGCTTTGACAACCCAATACAATTGGATCTTCTGTTGGCGAGGGATCTTAATTTGCATGTCCATGATACAATCTGTGGTGGCCTATTCTATGCAGTCTGGGTTTAACTTTGTTGGTGTGAGTTGTTCTACAATGTCAGAGGTGTCCAATAGAGGTGGGAAGTAGGGAAGAAGGTGGTCTACATTGAATACTAGGTGCAAACCAAGGAATGGTGGAATACTGAGCTTGAAGGAATATCTACCTACAACCTTGGTGATGGTGTATGACCCATATCAGAGTGGGAAAAGCTTGCGGTGGGGTCTAGTGAGGCACTCCTTCTGCAAATGTAGCCACACTTTGTCGCCCACCTGGAAGTAGTGTGGCACTGGATGTTGATCATGGCGTTCCTTGTACTTAGCATTGGCTCTGTCCAATATGTCATGAAATTGCTGGTGGATGTGTTGAATGCGCTCGATGAAGATGTTCGTTTTGTCAGCTTTAGACTGGACATGAGCCGAATCAGCCTGAGTAGCCGCAAATGGCATGGATAATGTAATGTCCCAAATGGGGAAAAATTTTGCTCCATCGGGAACATCTTAGATGTTCCTATTTTTCCACTCTGGGAGTATTAACAATCAACACTGAACTATCTCAAAGATTTATTGTTGGGGAATTTACTAGATATGTCATATTCACAAGGAAGAATGAGATCTAGAGGCTACCTGGCCCACTAGCAAACTATAACAATAGAACTTGTCAAGAGCTAATAATTCCCTTCAAGGAATTTATGCACCAGCTGCCCTTGAGGACGCTGTATAAGGAAGTCTATGTAAAAATAAGACAATCCAATACTGGGTTGCCTTGGAATACATCTGATATAAACTCCTTGCAGAATATAAGCCCAAAGAAATAACCCTAAGGGGGTTATTCATATCTCCCACCAACATGTATACTGAAACAATGCTCAATAAGGGAATCTCCAGCAGCATTAAAACTTCAATATGAACAGCAGTGAAAGAATGCACCATATAATGTCAGAAGAGTGAAAATATGATACATAATGTATAGCAGCAAATATTATACAAGATCCTTGAGGAAAAGACATCTTAAGGTGAGTGCAAACCAACCTCTAAGGAAAATGTACATAGACATGAGAATACATTGCTGCATAAAACCCAGCTACTCTATAACTGTGTAGTCTATGAGGGAAAATGACTGCAAGCTGATACATATGGAATGATATGACATTACAGGCTAAAATAAAGATAGGGGAGAAATATCTCAACCCTAGAAAACATTATTTTCTCAATCCTCTAAGGGATTGGCTAAAATACACAAAATAGTAAAATGTTGGAGTTGCAGTGTAGCTGCTGCAACTCAAATACAATAAAAAATAGGAGAAGGGAAATAGATGCTGCAATGAAAATGAAACCTCCTCCAATAATCTCCAAAGTGAAGGAGTTGATCTCCTTCCTGAAGATTGCACTCCATAGTGCACAAAATATGCTCCACCTACAAACCCTCACTGAGAATAACGCTGTAGGAGAAAGGGACTGCGTTGGGCATGAGAGAAATACATATGGCCTGATGCCAAATCAACAATATGAGCTCTGGAAATCTCCTTTGCTGATTTCCTAGAGAAGGAATGAGTTTCCCCTCTATAAACCAACTCCGGAAGTGTGATGATGGAAGTCCCTCACTGCAACACCAGTAACTCTAGCGTTCTCTTGCTGCAAGAATAATGCAGTAGCTACAAATGACTGCCTTGGCCTCATGCCATGATGTGAGGAAGATGAAGTACAATCTCCCCATGGCCTCCTATGGAAGAGAAGGGCATTCCTAAACAGGAATCCCTTTTGTGCTAAGCAGCACCAAGCATTGAAAATTTTAGGGGCTAATATTCTCAGGTGGGCTAATTTTCGATGGTTTTTCCAAAAAAAAGATTCGCCAATTTTCATTTTTTATAAAAATGATTCACCCAAATTTTACAGTATAAAATTATTTTACGTTAAAAATCACCAACATTATATAGACAATATATATAATATCATTATAAATTTGAATAATTTTACAAATACATAAATAAACATTTTATAGTTTGCATATTAGGGACTAGTGAGATTCGCCAATTTTTTAAACTTCAAGATAATTTTCCATCCTTAAAATTATCCCTGGCACCAAGTTGAAGAGAGCTTCAACTTCGAATTCTATTCTCAAAACTGCTCTCCACAATAGCTCTCCTTCATATTTTATGCATTGTGTTCATGGACCCCACTCACATTAGGGTTTCTCTCATTTGAATTTCCCTCCACTCCAACTATGCAATCTTCTTGTGCAAGCTTCCCCTCTTAGGGTACGTTGTTGACTTGGTCAACCATGGTCTAGCTTGCTTGCCTTTGGCCCCTTTTCACACTTGTGGTTGCTATCTTAAGCCACGTAAGTGAATTTTGCACCATAGGAGTGATTATTAATTTGCTACAATGGGTTCCCTCACCCATTTTATTCCTTTTATTAAAATAAAAGCAAGATTAATGTCCCAAATACTTTATTGCAAAATTTGGGACATTACAGATAAACCAATGGGACATAGTGGTTGGAATCCAAAGCCAATTTGAAAGGGGATGTGGCTAGTTGAGCTGTGGAGAGCCTGGTTATAACTGTTTTGTACATAGGGGAGGCTCTCATCCCATGTGCGTGGATGCTTTGAATTTTACATGCATAGAAGGTGTACAATCATCCTGTTGATGACCTTTGTATAACCATCAGTTTGGGGATGGAAAGATGTGGACTTGGTGAGCTTCGTGTCCAAAATTGACAAGAGGCTGGAAAAAAATTTGCTGAGAAACCTGCTATCGCGTTCTGATATGATTGACTGTGGGATAGCAAAGTGCACCCACACTCGTTCAAAGAAGAGTTTCGCAGTGGCTTCTGCTGTGATATTCTTCTTGCAGACCGCCATAATGGACATCTTCAAGAATATGTCGACGACCACAAAAAAACAGTCATTTCCATGCTTATTAGAAGGAAGGTGTGACATGTAATCCATGGAGATGGATTCCCAAGGTCGACTAGGGGTAGGTAGCAGAGTATAGAGGCCTTTCTTCTTGATGGTCAGTTTTTCAATGGTGCAAGCAGTGCAGGATCTAATGTACTTCCCGACATCCTATCGAAGGTTCAACCAATATAAATACTTCTGCAGTATTGCCACTATTTTCTCAACCCTGAAATTTCAAGCGACTCGACTATAGTGTGCTTCCCATATCATCTTCACACGCTTGCTTGAAGGAACACAAAGGTGTTCTAGATGACATAACAGTGCATCTTGGAGGTGAAAATTTAGAAATTGCGCACCCCCCAAGAGTGCCTTGTATGTGTGGCTGAATTTTGGATCACTCTTGTAGAGAAACGGCCAATCAAAAGTCTCTTGTATACAAGAGTTGAGAATGGTGATTAGTGCCATGATTGGTGGTTGGTTGAGGCAGTCTGCAACATTATTGGTGCTACCTTTCTTGTACTTGATGTTCAATTGAAAATGTTGCATATATGTTGACCACTTCTGATGGCGATCGTTCTGCAACTTTCCCTGTGTTTGTATGAATTGCAGGGGCTGGTGGTCTGTGTGGATGATTATTTCCTTCCCCAAAATGTAATTCTTCCATTGTCAACAAGCCTGCACAATGGAATACATTTCTTTATCATAAGTGGGGTACTTGCGAACTATATCGGACATTTTGTCACTGTGATATGCCACTTGATGCCCTTGTTGAGTAAGAGCTGCCCAAATAGCATAGTCAGAGGCATCCGTCTCGATCTCAAATGGTTGTTGCAAGTTTGGTAATGTGAGCACTAGGGAAAAATAGAGGCAATGTTTCAATTCTATGGGCGCCTTTTTTTGAGATTCCTACCAAAATAATTTTTCTTTCGCTCCTCCATTGGTGACTTGACTCAAGGTTCAAGTGATATGAGAGAATCCCAACACAAACCTGCGGTAGAAATTAGCAAGACCCAGAAAGTTGTGAAGATATATTAGAGTGGTTGGGGCTGGCCAATCCCAAATGACTTGAATATTATTCGGATCCACATGCACCCCCCTTTCATCAATAATGTATCCCAGATATTGAACCTGGGTAATTCCAAAACTGCACTTCTCCAAATTGGCACACAACTTGTGTTGTCGTAGTGTTTGGAGGAATTTTCGGATGTGGTGGAGGTGCTCTTCCCAAGTCTGGCTGAAGATCAGAATGTCATCCAAGTACACCACTAGAAATGAGTTGGTGAATGGCCGCACGATGTCATCTATCAACCTCATGAAGGTTGTGGTATCATTCGTCAACCCAAAATGCATGAGCAACCATTTGAAAAGGCCCTCCTTGGCTTTGAAGGCAATCTTCCACACATCGGAGGGTTCAATTGGTACCTCGTGATACCCAGACTTCAAGTCGATATTTCTAAAATATTTCGCTCCTTTGAGTAGGCTCAGAAGGTCATCAATCCGTGGGATTAAGTAACTATTCTGGAAAATGATCTTGTTTAGCACCCGATAGTCAATACAGAGTCTCCAAGTCCCATCCTTCTTCTGTACTAACACGATCGTGCTCCCACAAGGTGATGAACTTGGATGGATGTGACCTTTCTGCAGCAGCTCCTGAATCTGCCTCTTTATTTCATCATTCTCCAGAACATAGCACTAATAGATCGGTCCATTGGGTAGCGGCACACCTGGGGTCAGATCAATGGGGTGCTTGACCTGACAGTGCAGAGGCACCCCTATGGGTGAGGTGAAAATTTCCTCGTACTCCTCCACAACCTTGTCCATTTCTTTTTGTCGTGTAGAGGAGCCATGTTTGGAGGTCATGGCCACAGTCTTCTTCTTTCCCTGGGGGCGGATCATCAGGAAAAAATTTTTCTTTATTTGAGAAATGAGCATATTGCTTTGTTTTTCAGTAACCAAAGAGATAGCAGTAGGCAGTGATACCTCTGGTATCCTGTACAACTTATTTCCCAAAGTAACAATAACAGCGTGAGGCCGTGACTCATACACAGCATGTCGCTTCTACAAGGATGGTTGGCCTAATAATTCATCAAAAACATCAAGAGGAGCAATGTCACATAATACCTCATCCATGAAGGGCTTGATGCTATAGGGAAGGCCACACTGCTGGCTGACACAGAGATGCCCTCTTTGGTGAAGCCACTCGATGGTGTATGGTTGTGGGTGCACTGTGGTTGGAAATTCCAACCACTTCACGGAATATACTGAAATGAGGTTCTTTTGGCTCCCATTGTCAACAATGAACTATAGCGAGGAATCCTTTACCCACATCTGAGACTGGAAGAAATGCTCTGCCTCCTTTGGATCTTCCAGTTCCTCTTTCTGGATCTTCGCAGTGGAAATAATGGCATTGGGCTCCGCATTAATAATCTATTTCACTTTGTCATTCCCCTTGTTAGGTTCTGAGAAGCCCTCATCTCGGCCACAAGTGACTTCCTGGCCCGACACTCACTTATGTTGTGAGTGGAGCTCTTATGGAACTCACACCACTTTCCCATGTCCTTCTTTGGCTTCACGGTGTTGTTATTTTATTGTTGCTTTGGTAGGTTGCCTTGGGCCGCCATGCCTTGTCTTTTTCCTTCGTTATGCGGTTTGGGGGCACCTTTCCCTTGCTTTTTATTGGAAGATCCAAAGTCTCACTTCTTCTGCTTGAATTTCTGCTCAATCTGGGCATCATACTGGTATGTTGTACCAAGCAAGGAGATGTCGAGGAACTCCATTTCCTCTTGAATGTATCTGTGCAGACAACTATGATACTTTAGCACCAAATGTTTCTCCAAATATTTGATACCCAACTTTGTACGTAGGGTATGGAACAGATTCGTCAGCTCATGCACATCTTGATCCCTTTGTTGCCGTAGCGTGGTCCATTTTATGTACTTGTCCTCATAGCTCCCCGTAGGATAGTATTGTTCCTTGATGACATCTCGGGAAGAATTCCAAGTGGGTACGATTGAGAAGAGAGAGGGTTTTTTCTCATCTTTTTTCTCACAGTAGGTTCCCACTAGTCCTTAACATGGGGGGTAGCTTTAAGGAGTGCAAAAATAATATTCTCTTGGTCGGAAAAGTCATTAACTAAGAAATATCCTTCTTATAGATTCAATCATCTATCTATGACATCTGCATCTATTTGACCCTCAAATATGGGAATGTCAAAGTTTACTTGTACCTAAAAGGGAGTCGCGCCTCTAGAGTGGCCGTCGGATGCAGACGTGCCACTGGTGGGCAGTCGTTGAAGGATCTGGGAAAAATTATCCATCATCGCGTTCCTTTGTTTTTTGAGAGCCTCCTAAAGCAATATTTTGATAGGATCTCCTTCTCCCTCATCTTCATTTTTGTCCCCCATGGGCGGTCGTTGAGGTTTGCGAGGCTGATCTTTCAAAGGTTCAACCAGATCAAGCCCCAACTCCTTATACCTCGACCTCGTTGGGGACATCCAAATAATAATCAAGAAAAAACAAACCACTTTGATACCACTGATCAAGATTTATGAAGGAATGCAACAGAATACACTTGTAACCATAAATACAAAGATGCAGTGGAACTAACACTTCATCTCATTTATATCAAAGAACTGAAATTTTCTTACAGAGAGAATGGAAATAATCTAGCTATGGCGTTGGTATCTTATCTCTGAGAAGAGATGTGGCGGCTACAGGCCTCTGAACTGAGTTACAATGAGACTCGAGGGCCTATTTCTTATTTAGAAACAATGGAAAACCATAAACATCCAAAACCCTAACCCTAGGAGATGAAGCGCCAAAACTATGGGCCTCGTTTGGGTAAATTGGTGTTTCAACTTACCGAGAACGTAACTTTGGCATACAATCTCCATTTGACATCCACCATACCTTGTTAGAAAGAAATTTCTGAGGAATAAAAATTTTAATTTGAAAAACATTGGTCCAAGGATGAATGATGCTCCTGGTTTTCCCAAAAAATGTCGTTTAGGGCCTAAAAACGGCTCTGGAAGTTCAGGACCCGAAAAACTCCTAAAAATAGTAATTTGTGCAGAAGCTAAAAAACTGAAAGAGATAATGGTGGGGCCCCAAGTGGAATAGGTGGGTGGCCACCAATATCCACCTTGATCATTCCTCCCCCCTTAGGAAGCAATGGTCCCCATTGCGTTGAGTTCCTCCATGAGATGAGGAAACTTCTGCTTAAATTAGTCCCTGGTGAGCCACTTGCCTTGGTGCAGGAGTTGGCCATCTTTGACAACCTGATACAGTTGGATCTTTGGTTAGTGAGTGTTCTTGATTTGCATGTCCATGATACAATCTGTGGTGTACTGTTCCATGCAGTCTGGGTTTAACTCTGTTGGTGTGAGTTATTCTGCAATGTCAGAGGTGTCCAGTAGAGGTGGGAAGTAGGGATGAAGGTGGTCCACATTGAATACTGGGTGCAGAACAAGGAATGGTGGGATACTGAGCTTGAAGGCATTGTTCCCTATAGCCTTGGTGATGGTGTACGGTACATATCGGAGCAAGCGAAGCTTGGGTGGGGTCCATTGAGGTGCTCCTTTTGCAAATGTAGCCACAATTTGTCACTCACTTGGAAGTTATTGGCACACGTTGTTGATCATGGCGTTGCTTGTACTTAACATTGGCTCTGTCCAATATGTCATGAACCTGTTGGCGGGTGTATTGAATGCACTCGATGAAGTTGTTCGCTTTGTTAGCTTCAGACTGGACATGATCCAAATCAGCCTAAGTAGCCACAAATGGCATGGCTACGTCAATGGGACATAGTGGCTGGAATCCCAAACCCACCTGAAAATGGATGTGGTCGATTGAGCTGTGGAGGGCCTGGTTATGACTGTGTTGTACATAAGGGAGGCTCTCATCCCATGTGCGTGGATGCTTTTAATTGTACATGCGCAAAATGTGTACAGTCATGCTGCTGACAACCTCTGTCTAGCCATCAGTTTGGGGATGGAAAGTTGTGGACTTGGTGAGCTTGGTGACCAACCCTGACCAGAGGCTGGACCAAAATTTGCTGAGGAACTTGCTATCGCGTTCTGATATGATTGACTGTGGGATAGAAAAGTGCACCCACACTCGTTCAAAGAAGAGTTTCGCAGTGGCTTCTATTGTGATATTCTTCTTGAAAGCCACCATAATGGCCATCTTCGAGAATCTATCGACGACCACGAAAACACAGTCATTTCCATTCTTAGTAGAAGGAAGGCCTGACATGTAATCCATGGAGATGGATTCCCAAGGTCAACTAGGGGTAGGTAGCAGAGTATAGAGGCCTTTCTTATTGATGATTGGTTTGGAAATGGCGCAAGTAGTGCAGGATCTGATGTAATTTCTGACATCCTGTCGAAGGTTTGGCCAATAGAAATACTTCTGCAGTACTGCCACTGTTTTCTCAACCCCGAAATGCCCAGCGAATCGACTATAGTGTGGTTCCCATATCATCTTCCCACGCTCACTTGAAGGAACGCAAAGGTGTCCCAGGTAACATAATAGTGCATCTTGGAGGTGAAAATTCAGAACCTGCATACCCCCCAAGGATGCCTTGTATGTGTGCCTGAATTCTACATCACTCTTGTAGAGAAGCGGCCAATCATAAGTCTCATGCCCACAAGAGTTGAGAATAGTGGTTAGTGCCACGATCAATGCTTGGCTGAGGCAGTCTGCAACATTAATGATGCTACCCTTCTTGTACTTGATGTTCAAATGAAATTGTTGTAGATATGTGGACCACTTCTGATGGTGATCGTTCTGCAACTTCCCTTGTGTCTATATGAACTGCAGGGGTCGGTGGTCTGTGTGGCTGATTGTTTCCTTCCCAAAAATGTAATTCTTCCATTGTCGACAAGCCTCCACAATGAAATACATTTCTTTATCATAAGTGGGATACTTGTGAACTGTGTCAGACAATGTCTCACTGTGATATGCCATTGGATGCCCCTGTTGAGTAAGACCTACCCCAATAGCATAGTCAAATGAATCTATCTCTATCTCAAATGGTTGTTGCAAGTATGCTAATGTGAGCACTGGGGTATAACAAAGGCAATGTTTCAATTCTACTAATTCCTTTTGTTTAGATTCCGACCAAAAGAATTTTGCTTTTGCTCCTCCCTTGGTGACTTGACTCAAGGGTCAAGTGATATTAGATAATTTCAACACAAACCTGAGGTAAAAATTAACAAGACCCAGAAAGCTACAAATATTTGTTAGAGTGGTTGGGGCTAGCCAATCCCGAATGACTTGAATCTTGGTTGGATCCACATGCACCCCCCTTCATCAATAATGTATCCTAGATATTGAACTTGGGTCATGCCAAATTTTCACTTCTCCAAATTGGCACACAAATTTTGTTGTTGTAGTGTTTGGAGGACTTTTCAAATGTGGTGGAGGTGCTCTTCCCAAGTTTGGTTGAATATCAGAATGTCATCCAAGTACACCACTAGAAATGAGTTGGTGAATGGCCGTAGGATGTTTTCCATCAACCTCATGAAGGTTGCGGGAGCATTCATCAACCCGAAAGGTATGACCATCCATTCAAAAAGGCCCTCCTTGGCTTTGAAGGAATTTTTCCACACATCGGAGGGTTCGATTGGTACCTGGTGATACCCAGACTTCAAGTCGATCTTACTGAAATATTTCGCTCCTTTGAGTTGGTACAAAAGGTCATCAATCTGTGGGATTGAGTAACTATTCTAAACAATGATCTTGTTCAACATTTGATAGTTAATATAGAGTCTCCAAGTCCCATCCTTCTTCTATACTAACACGATCGGGCTCCCACAGGGTGATGAACTTGGCCAGATGTGTCCTTTCTGCAACAGCTCCTAAATCTGCCTCTTGATTTAAATTTTTTCCAGAATAGAGCGTCGATAGATCAGTCCATTAGGTAGCGGCGTACCTAGCATCATATCAATGTGGTGCTTGATCTGACAGTGCAGAGGCACCCTTGTGGGTGAGGTGAAAATGTCCCCGTAGTCCTCCATACACTTGTCCATTTTTTGTTGTCGTGCAGAGGAGCCATGTCTGGAGGTCGTGGCCACAATATTCTTCTTTCCCTAGGGGCATATCATCAGGAAAACAAATTTCCTTATTTGAGAAATGAGCTTACTGCATTTTTTTGTAGTAACCAAAGAGATAGTGGTAGGCGGTGGTACCTTTGGTATCCTGTACAACTTATTTCCAAAGTTAACAATAACATCACGAGGTTGTGACTCATACACAGCATGTCACTTACAAAAGTATGGTTAGCCTAATAATACATCAGAAACATCAAGAGGATCAATGTCACATAATGCCTCATCCATGAAGGGCTTGATGCTATAGGGAAAGCAACACTGCTGGCTGACACAGAGATCCCTTCCTTGGTGAAGCCACTCGATGGTGTATGTTTGTGGGTGCACTGTGGTCAGCAAGCCCAACCGCTTCACAACATCTACTAAAATGAGGTTCTTTTGACTCCCATTGTCAACAATGAACTGTAGTAGGGAACCCTTTACCCACATCTGGGAGTGGAAGAGACGCTTTGACTCCTCTGGATCTTTCAGTTCCTTCTAGATCTTCGTAGTGGAAAAAGTGGCGTTCGAATCCGCTTCAATAATATGTTTCCCTTTGTCATTCCCCTTGTCAAGTTCTGATTCAGAGTCGGAGCATGCATCTGATTCAGAAGCCCTCATCTCAGCCACAAGCGATTGCTTGGCCAAACACTCACTTGTGTTGTGAGTGGAGCTCTTATGGAACTCACACCACTTTCCCTTGTCCTTCTTTGGATTCACGGTGTTGTTCTTTACTTGTGGCTTTGGCAGGTTGTCTTGGGTTGCCATGCCTTGGCTTTGTCCTTTGTTCTGTGGTTTGGGGGCACCTTTCCCTTTCTTTTGATTCACAGATCCAAATTCGTGCTTCTTCTGCTTGAATTTCTGCTCAATCTTAGCAACATACCGATATGTTGTACCAAGCGAGGAGATTTCAAGGAACTCCATATCCTCCTGAATGTATCTAGGCAAGCAACTGCGATACTTTAGCACCAAATGTTTCTCAGAATATTTGATACCCAACTTTTTGCACAGGGTATGGAACAGTTTCATCAGCTCATGCACATCTTGATCCCTTTGTTGCCATAGCATGGTCCATTGTATCTACTTATCCTCATATCTCCCCATGGGATAGTATTGTTTCTTGATGGCATCTCAGAAATAATTCCAAGTGGGTACGACTGAGAACAGAGAGAGTTTTGTCTCATCCTTTTTCTCACAGTAGGTTTCCCACCAGTCCCTGACATGGGGGGTAGCTTTAAGGAGTGAAAAAATAATCTTCTCCCGATCGGAAAAGTCATGAACCGAGAAATATCCTTCTAATAGATTCAACCATATATCTATGACATCTACATCTATTTGACCCTCAAATATGGGAATGTAAAAGTTTACTTGTACCTTAAAGGGAGTCGCACCTCTAGAGTGGTTGTTGGATGCAGATGCGCCGCCGGTGGGTAGTCATTGAAGGATCTGGAAAAAGTTATCCATCATCGCGTTCCTTTCTTTTTTTTAGCCTCCTCGAGCAATATTTTGATACGATCTCCTGCTCCCTCATCTTTATTTTCGTCCCCCATGGGCGATCGTCGGGGTTTGCAAGGTTGATCTTGCAAAGGTTCAACTAGATCAAGCCCCAACTCCTTATACCCCAACCTCATTGGCGATATGCAAAGAAGGATCGAGAAAAACCAAACCGTTCTGATACCACTGATCAAGATTTATGCATGACCGCAACATAATACATATGTAACCATAAATACAAATATGGAGTGAAAATAACATTTCAGTTCATTAATATCAAAGAACTAAAATTTTCTTACAGGTAGAATGGAAATAAACTAGCTAGGGCGCTGGTAGCTTATCTCTGAGAAGAGATGTTTCGG
Source organism: Pinus albicaulis (assembly GCA_034641835.2). NCBI lineage: Eukaryota > Viridiplantae > Streptophyta > Pinopsida > Pinales > Pinaceae > Pinus > Pinus albicaulis. The sequence continues at coordinate 1,403,171,071 of CM076574.1, forward strand.
CTATAGGCCTCTGAACTGAGTTACAATGAGGCTCGAGGGCCTATTTATTATTTAGAAATAATGGAAAACCCTAAACATCCAAAACCTTAACCCTAGGATATGAAATGACAAAACTATGGGCCTCGTTTGGGTAAATTGGTGTTTCAACTTCCCGAGGACGTAACTTTGGCATATGATCTCTGTTTGATGTGCACCATACCTCGTTAGAAATATGTATCTGAGGACTACAACTTTCGATGTGAGCAACATCGGTCCATGGAACCATGTGAGAAATATCGGTCCATGGACCCATGTTGCTCCCAGTTTTCCCAACAAACGTTGTTTAGGACCTCCAAACGGCTCCGAAATTTCAGGACTCGAAAAACTGCTAAAAATAGTAAGTTGTGTAGATACTGAAAAAATGAAAGAGACAATGGTGGGGCCCCAAGTGGAATAGGTGGGTGGCCACCAATATCCACCTGGATTAGTTTATTCTTCTGTTATTTTATGTTTGAATGTATTGTACCTTCCATTTCCATTTCCATGTCTTATGTGATTGATTTCTAAGTTTGACAAGCATGATTCATTGATTCAATGCTTTGTTTTGGAGAAGCTTTCACATTTATGTTCATTTTCTTCTGATATAAACAAATTCATGATATTCATGCTCGTTTTGAAGCCCTATCAATTTACCATATTCCCTAGATATATTGAAAGTGTTAAAGTGTGTGCCTACCTTGCCCAATTACATCTTTGCAAATCTAATTCTCAGAGCCCTCGCCTAGTTTTTCCTAGACCTAATTCACCATCCAACACAAACCTTCAAAATCAAATCAAACCCTAATTTGCATATCTAGCCTAAAATCTCCTTGATCCAGTCAATTTGGCTGTGATATCATTGAGAGAGCCCTCTCAACCTAGTAGGCCTAGCTACTAGGGTAAAGTGGTCTGTGGTTACATTTTCTGTTCTCATTCTCAGCCATTGGAGATCTGGTGGAGTGATAACATATGGCTTCAAAATGGCCCCATAATTTTTTTACCCAAAAAAATATAGGAAATTTTCCAAAATGGAGAATTATGATTTGAGTCAGTGGAGTAGGTGGATGGTGATCGATATCCACCTAGATCAATTGAAAAGTGGTCATTGACTAAATATTTGGATTTTCAAGTCAAGGCAACGGATGGTAGGATGAGCCATCATGGCAGTGGTAACCCAAGCAAAGGGAAAAGGAAGGCCCGAGCCTCCACTATCTATCCTCAAAGGAAAAGAGGTAGGAGAACTGGGGAGGAGACTATGCAGAGCTTGTTTCATGCTTACAGTGTAGGCTCCCTGGCATAGGTAAAAGCGGAAATTTCAAGATGGGAAACATAATTGAACACGAGGGCAGTAGAGGAGCTGATCCAAGCGGAAGACTAGGAACCCATGGTAGTAGACCCAGGACATACCCGGGGCAGGCTAACGTTGTTCAAACAAGTCGTCCAAACCTACTGGATTATGAAAAGAATCCTAAAGAGAGAAATGACCGACATGCAACAACAACAGTAAGTACCTCACCAGCGAGGCCATCACTAGCCCTTGCAAGAAGAGGCGATCCTGTGACGCATTCAGAAGGAAATTCAATCAATCTAGGTGCAACTTTCCCACCAGAAGTTTTGTCTCAGATGCATGGAGAATAAATTGCAGAGTATGCAACAACACGAGACGACGATATTGAGTGCTAAGGACCCGGCCCCCGTCAATTAATATTCAAAGATTGACTTCTGCAAGTCATGGAGTTTTAGAAAATTTCTATTGTTTTGTCTTAATTATTTCAAACATCATCTACATTTATAATAGAAAAAATAGGTGGACCGTAGACATGGTAATGTTTAAACCTTGGCTAGACATGATCAAACTATCTACATCTTGGATGGCTTATGATGTTGATCAATGGCCAATAGACCTATAGGCAGGTTGAGGTCATCAGATACATATTTTGTAAGGTACTGCCAAGCTTACAAAAAACAAAAAGGTTTGAATTTTCTTTCACAACTTGGAGGCAACCAATCAATTTTCATTCAAAAAAAAAAATCACCTTTGGTGTTCACTGTTGATGTCATGGGGGATGGGGTCATATGAGATATGTTTAGTTCATCAATCCATCATTAGAAGTAAAGATACATGTTATTTGGAGCCACCTCGAATATTTTTTACTATCAATTTCCAATATGATGCAATGGTGGAGGAGCACAGATTCAAGATGTAGTTCAAAGAATGAGGAGTCTGAGCACCCAGTGGGAGGACTAGTTCATCATAGAGAAATATTTCTTGAAGAAATATACATTCCAAACTGTTTAACATGACATAAGACCCCATTTCAAAGCTTGTATGAAGTCAAAGATGAATAAAAACAAGAAGAACCACTTTTGTAATGGATTCACATGTAGTGGATCGATATGGGGTGATGATTTTATCTCTATGATCGAGTTGAAGAGTGTGGATCTAGTCTTTGTGTTTTACGATGAAGTTAAAGTTAACCGAAATGAGATTCAAGTGTGGTGTAATCCATAAAAGATGCATTAGACATTAGCATAAGGAGGATCGACCGAAGAGTTAAAGTAAACATGATGCATCGTGATGAGATGTAAATGGGCGTAATTTTTTATGAGAAATTTGTAAAGCATTTTCAATCAGGGAAAGCTCTAAGGATGTGATATTTATCATAGAATTTATAAAGGGAGTTGAATATTTTATTCAATGTCCATTTTAAGGTAGGTGAATCATTTAATTTTTTAATGGAAAGTTTTGTGAGCTCTGTGAATAATTTCTTATTGAAAATTTTCATTAAGAAAAAATTTCGAATTACATTATCTACATTTAATGAATATTTATGACTAATGTTTCTCATGTTGGGTTAATTTTGTCACTATTAATTTTCTTGAAGTGTGTATATATATATATATATATAATATATATATATATATATATTCAAGTGGATTGAGTTCTCTAGAGATTAAATTAGGCTTCACCTGTGGCTTGAGAAACCACGACCTAGGGGCATCTAAGCCGTAAAAAAGACTTAGGGATTTCACTCGGCACTGGCCACACCAACCCTTAACATGGTTGGATTTTTTCCTACGGAGTATCGAACCAGTGACCTTCAGATCATGGAATGACTTAACAGTACATCACATCAAGGTATATTCTACACCCCATGGACTTCTTGATGTATATTTAATTTGCATATTCTCTTGCACTTTTATTCTTATATGAGTGCTTATCATTGTAAACATACATGCTAGAGAGAGACAGAGAGAGAGAGAGAGAGAGAATTTTTATCGCATCGAAAGACACCTTTAGATGTGTAATTCGTTTAGCGCTTGAAGTGGATTTGATGCCTCCATTAAATATAACACTAAGAAAGATAAAAAAATCAATTTGAGCTATCGATAAAATATTTTTGTGTCCTTTTTTAGTTATATATATATATATATATATATATATATATATATATATATAGATAGATATATATATATATATGGAAATTCAAAATAATAATGGTGTAAGTGTTCATGCTAATAACTGATGCAGAGGCATCAAGGTAGAGCCAGCAATGCGATGCATTGATCACATGTTGTGGCTTGGGAGGAGGACTAGCAATCCTAAGAATTTGAAGACTTATTTTTGAAAGTATTTTAGTGGAAAATTACTGTTAGTTTTGTATGCTATCAATTTCTGAGTTAAAATACGAATAGATGGCTATCTAAAGCTACATGCGAGGAGATTGAGTCATCTGGTCAGTTGGTTACTAGTTAGTAGGAGATATTTTTCTAAAAGTAGTAAATTCCTCTATTTTTGGAGAGGAGGTTGTGAGTAGTTAGTTTTCGTCCAAGATAGAATTCAAAGGGAATGGGGAGACAGAGGAGATCTAATTGCAAGTCTACGGGAAGCATGTAAGAACTACAATAGAAGATGGCCATGAAAAAGGTAGACCAGGCCATGGATAGAGTTCATGGGTTTCTTTGATGTGCATGTAAAGTTTATTGTTTAATGAAAAGGTAGATTAATCATGACTATGTGTCATTATTTTTCAATTTGTATGTGACATGATTGAGGCAATAATTGATGAATGGAAATTAGTTGTTTGAATGGTTAATTCAGTACACGTAAGACCGATTGAATACATCTAGGTAGAATCACTCTATGATTCCAGTGAATCTGAGGCTGGGTAGAACCAAGAGGTTCCAGTATTTGTAGAGATTAGTTTGTGACTTGAAAAGAGTGATAATCCATTTATTTTTTTGAAACATGAACAAGTAAGAATTTCTAGGTGAACAAAGAGATCCTATATTGTTCAGTTATGTGTGAACAGAACTTTGTGAAGGTCAAAGACATGAGTTGTATAAAACTATGTGAAGTGGATTGATGCTAGTCGAAGGGGAAAACTGTGTTAAACCCTGTTGAGTGTTATAACCCAAATTGATGATGAGTGAACCTGTAGAAGATTGAGTAATCATAGAAATGACAAAAGGCTAAAGGTATCCTGTAGAAAAAGGAATGCTGCATAATTGCATGTAGTTATAAATACAAAGGCGAACAATGGAGTTAGAGGTTTGTTTAAGTGCATAGGGAATGCCAAGGATTTGATAATGGAGATCAAATGATGAAGAAGTGTAGAGTATTGGGTTAAGACAACACAAATAAGAGAAGTTAGAAAACGGAGGGTCGTTGCGCATTGGGATAATGATCCAACAATGTAAATGGACAGAGATTTATTTGAATAGTCAATAGTTGATGAGGTGAATTGTGCATGAGCTAATAAGTTGAACTGGTGCAATTGTGTTGCAATATTGATTTTGGATATGAAATATGAGGAATCCATATCGCAGTCGAAGATGGTATGTGTGTTATAAAAAAAATCCTTGGAAGTGCTATGAGGACCTGGTTATAGCCCAGGGTCCGGTTGTGCGAATGAGCTCCAAGAAGGTATGTGTTAAGCACCTTACATAGCATTGCAATAGCCTTTGGTTTCAATGCGAGGTTATATGTGCTAAGAGGAAGAGAGTCTAGGTGGAGGTAAGTTATAGCAATCTTGTTGTGTTTTTTAAAGTTGAGAACGTTAAGTTCTTGAGCACGAGTGGAAGGCCTGAACCACATGTTGGAAGTCACATGCTTATGTGAGGAGTTGCTAAAAGTATATAAGGTAAGTTTAAATAAGTTTCTGGAGTGATAGGCCACTGGTTTAAACCCAAATTATGTGTTGATGCCAATAATCTAAGTATGAGTGTGTGAGGTGCCTAAGTCACATATGTTGAGAGTAGGTAGACAAGGAAAGGCCTAAGATATATGGAATAGGCTCTTTAGCCTTTGGTAAAGCACTAACAGTGAGAAGAAGAACTAATAGTAGGTTCTAAAAGTTATAGAGAGGTTTCTAAGAACCTAGTAGAGTGTGTTTCATAATAAGAGCACAGTAGAAAGTAGATTGGTCCTCGGGTCTGGTAGGCCATTGTCCTGGACCTGTTATCAATAACAAACAAAAAAAGAGTGTCATATATAAATACAATATGTGTGAGATAGAGACATTTCATTTTTTATTGTGGCTTATTATATATATATATATATATATATATATATATATATATCGCAATTCTAGATCTATCATGTGTTAAGAGGGATCAAATCCCTTGAGGACAAATTTTCTTTTTAGAAGTAAAACCTTGAGGAAAAGTTTATAACTTGAGGAATTTGATCTCTCTCCACATGATAAATTTGAAATTAAGACAGATTTATGCTAGTATAGATTTGATAATAGTTTAGAAACCTTAAAAATATAAAATCATCTTTATTACATAATTAAAAATAAAAATGTTTATTTAACCAAAATTCTAATGAGAAACGGTATTTTTGGTTGAAGTAAAATCAATTCAATGCAACATTATAATAATAAAAATACAAAATCTAATGTCAAAATGTATCTATAATTATATATTACACTATTAAAATTATATATGTAATAGTGGAGTTTATCAAACCTTTAGTTGAACTTCATCACATCAATAAGATGGATGAATATCATGGGCCACCCAATACCATGTGCTTGAAAACTATCCATGTGTAACCTTTACATAGGTTTGATCATATTAAATGTAATGGATGAATATCATGGGCCACCCAATACCATGATATTGGAAATTATCTATGGTGAAAATATGTTCCCTTCTCTTGAAAATAGATAAATATAATTACAAATTAAATTCTTGTATGCTTCAAAATGGGTGAATATTATTCCCTTTGACATCTATGATGTGGCTATTTATAACCAAAAAATAATAATGGGGTTTTTCAATAAGGAAAAATATGAGATATTTAAATAATATAAAGTAATTTCAAAATATTATTTGGAAAAAAAAATGTCTATAAAAATGTTTTTTTTGTAATACTTGTTGTATATGAGATGAAATGGTGTAATTGTGCAAGGGGGTGTATGATCAATTCTACTCAAGGCTCGAAACATTTCGGTTCAAATTGTAAAAGTTGATTTTCTTAGGTGTTTTGTAATCTCTTATCAATCAAACCTACGTAGATTAATGTGGTAGCACATGTAATCATGTATTGTGTATCTATCTTATATGTATAGTGTGAATGTGACATGAGGGGGCAAGTGGACTCATATCTAAGCTTGATGTGGAATTAGATAAATTAATCTTTAATTTAAGGAGAATGTGAGATGTAACAATCACAAAAGTTGAGAAGTTATAGAACAAAGTTATAATTTATAGAGAGTGTAACCTATATGGACTATATAGGTGAAAATTATTGCACATAACTAATGAGTACAACTATTAGAACTCTTTATAGATAGATTTATTTTTATATTGACATCAATAATAAATTTTATATATGTATAAGTAGAAGAAAAAAAACCCAAAGTGAGAAAACAAAAATGAAAACATAAATGTAATCCTTAACTAAAAAGATAATAATTTATGATAGTGCATGTTGAAATATTCATGAAAATTCATGATAATAGACATATATGTAAAAATTAATGCAATAATAATAATAATAATAATACATGTCAAGACGCAAAAATGTTTAGTATTTCGTAAACAGATAAAGAAACAACCATCAATGCAAAGCAATTGATTAAAGATACATCAATTGGTTTGGTTTGAGTAGTGTTTACATTTCATAATCTATTATATAAGATATATTGGTTTGAGTGATATTTACATTTCATTAGGTTTTAGGTTAAAATGATTCTATTATTTTTAGTATTCCATATTTCATAAAATAGGGAACTCTGAACCATTTTATAAATGTAGATAAATTAGTATGCTATCATCACATTTTTAGTATTTAGTATTTCAAATAAACAAGTAGCCATCAACAATCAATGTGCTAAGATCAATTTATTCGAGTGTGATTTAAGTCTCAATAGATTTTAAATTCCAGTCTCATAGGGAAAAGTTAAGGATGAAATTGGAAGAAATTAAAATATCCCAATCCACTCTTCATGATTCACTCCTGGCCATAACATCCTTACATTGTATTTCCATGCAATAAATCAAATAACCGTGACTTAGCTAGCCTGTGGATAAAAATAAAATAAAGTTAATGCGGAGTTTGACAATAAATGCGACCAATACATTGTAGCTGTGCTATAAAACTCTGGACAAATAATCAACACCAGTTCGCCTTATCAAAGAATGAATAAATTAACACATGGGATCTACTGAGTGATCAAAACTTTTGAGAATCCTAATTATCCTCATTGAAATGGGATGCCTCTACAGCCGAACGGTTTGACAAATAAGACTTAGAGATGGCACTTTATTAACACAAATAATTATAACTCAACTCAACTGGCACCTCTGGCAAGCATCTCCTGGTATTGCAACAGAGAAATTTGGCGCTGGAATTTGATTTGTTTATAAAACCTGTCAATAAATTCCTCTGCTTCTATATCTACTGGCCCTGCTCCTTCTGCAGGCGTCGATCTACTCAACTCCTCTCCATCAGCCAACTCATGGGTCTCTATGGTGCTTTCCCCCTCGGAAAACTCGATGGCATTCATCTGATCCGACCAAGAAGCTGCAGCAAAAGTAGGAGATTCAACCGTCTGAGGGTGGATGCAAGATAAATAGTGCTGAGCAGTAATAAACCTCTTCTTTGGTGGATTTGCAGGGCTGTTGGAGCACGAAAACTCGTACTCGTGAAGCCCAAACCCGCGAGGAGATGCGGTCATGTGATGTCGATGAAACAGTTGCAAGTTCTTTCCTAAAACCTTAAATCCTTTCTTTCTGAATACCTGCAAATCTTCCTGCAATAATGTCCTGCGCTTTAACAGCCCTCTTCTCATCACGAAAATGGCGATCCTCAACTTATTCCACAGTCGATTCTTCTTTCTCAAACCTCTTTCTCCCTCTTCTAACCCCATTGCTCCTGTGAGTACTTCACGTCTATTACAGTCAAATCGAATTAATGTCCAATACCCAAGAATATCAATTATCAGGGAAGGATCAGTGACTGCTTGTGATTAATTGAAACAGTGTGTAATATGTAGCTGAGCCTCAAATTGCCAAACGAACTCACGGACGAACTCTTAAATAAGGAGGATCCGTTAGACTTGTCCATGAAGTTTCCCTGGCTGTCCAAGCTGTACACGGTTACTCTAAAAGAAAAGAAGCGAATGTTTACGCGTAATGACTTGCTTGGCACGAACTGGACAACCTGTTCATCGAATGTCAATTCGTGTTCATTGAACTGTACAAGGTTTTAGAGTGACACGCAAATACCCAGAGTTTATTAATCCATTCTTTATAGGGTTTGATGGTATCATGACAACGATGAATTCAAATATATTATATACCTGGAAAATATAAATGGTTGTGAATTTGCTGGACTTATGGTACCGTGTGAATTTAAAATGTTATAAGGTTGACTAGTGCAACATTCAGATTATGGATGTATTGTGTGTTGACGTATGTGGCCGAACAGGTTCAAGGAACGGTTGTCCGTACGCTTGTACAGAGCGTGCAAGATAGTCAGACAGTCCTACGCAAGCCTGTAATCTAACAAATTAAATAGTACTGTTGTAGTTTTAATTGAGCTGCTTAATTAGAAAAAACACGTTGTAGAGGGTGGATTGCTCGGTGAACATGTTATGCATTGAACCCGTGATTCACTTGGAAAAGGAATTGGAGAAATCACAGCGGAATTCATTAAACAATTAACACACAGCAATTAATCAAGCACATAAAGACACAGGCATTAACGTGGTTCACCCAAACCTCCTGGGCTACGTCCACACAACAGGCATCGGCAGTCTTTATTAATCAAAACAGGAGATTACATAATTCACACACCCACACACACTCTCCAAAACAAACGTATGGATACCTGTTATATAGCAGGAGAATCTAACAGCCTCATAAATACTCTCAACTCAAATTTAGGATGCATTAACTCCCTCCCAACAAACTGGAGCTAATCTAGGAACTAATTCCTAATTTTTGTCACCTACTGAGATTTTTCCTATTTTATTTAGAACGGAAAATCTCAACAATCTCCACCTTGACAACAATTAGCCTGATGCCCTATTATTATTATTTTATCTCTTCTGCAAGCCAAGAGAAGCCAAACACCAACACAGCTTCTCCAACAAAACTGGTTTCGTGAACATGTCTGCACAGTTTTCCTTTGTATGCACCTTTTCAAGAGAGACTCCCCTTTCAGTAATAACCTGTCTTACAAAATGGTACTTAATTGGAATATGCTTTGACTTACTATGATAGGCCGGATTCTTAGCCAAATGTATTGCACTTTGACTATCACAAAGTAACTTGATGTTGTCCTGTAACCTACCAAACTCACCAAGCAAACCTTTCAGCCAAACCGCCTCTTTGCAAGCATGCGAAGCAGCAATGTATTCTGCTTCAGTAGTGGATAAAGCAACAATGTTTTGTAGCTTTGACATCCAGCTAATAGCTCCACCTGCAAGAGTAAAGACGTACCCCGAAGTTGACCTTCTCTTATCCAAATCACCTGCAAAATCAGAATCAACATACCCGCAAACAAATTCACTACTCTTATTGTAAGTGATACAATAACTACTTGTGCCTCTCAAGTACCGAAGCACCCATTTCACTGCTGACCAATGTTCTTTACCCGGATTTGCCATGTACCTGCTGACAACCCCAAATGCATGTGAAATATCTGGTCGAGTACAAACCATCGCATACATCAAACATCCTACTACATTGGCATATGGAATTCGAGACATATAATCCTTTTCTTCATCTGTATTAGGACATAAACTGGAAGAAAGCTTAAAATGGGAAGCTAAAGGGACTGACACGGGCTTCACATTATTCATACCAAACCTCAAAAGTATCTTCTCAACATACTTCTATTGTGATAGCCACAGCTTACCATTGCTCCTGTCTCTGAAAATCTCCATGCCCAAAATCTGTCTTGCTGCTCCTAGATCTTTCATATCGAATGTCCTTGCCATCTGAGTCTTCAACCTGTTGATTTCATCAATGCTTTTGCTTGCTAAAAGCATATCGTCAACATACAACACTAAGATAATGAACATACCATTTTTCAATTGCTTGAAATACACACAATGATCATATTCACTTCTAACATATTTCTGACTCAACATGAAAGAATCAAACTTCTTATACCACTGCCGAGGCGACTGCTTCAGGCCATATAATGACTTCTTGAGCATGCAGACAAATTTCTTATTGCGATGCTGAACAAACCCTTCCGGTTGTTCCATATAAATTTCCTCATCTAGATCTCCATGTAGAAAAGCAGTCTTAACATCTAGTTGCTGTAATTCTAAATCAAACAAAGCAACTAAAGCTAACACAATTCTAATTGAAACAATTTTAACCACTGGTGAAAAAATCTCATGAAAGTCAATGCCTGCTTTCTGAGAAAACCCTTTTGCAACCAGTCGCGCTTTGTACCTGTCCTCCGTATCATTCACACCCCGTTTCAGCTTGTAAACCCATTTACACCCCACAGTTTTTCTGTCTTTCGGAAGCTCAACCAGATCCCATGTGCCGTTCTTACTCAAGGCCATCATTTCGTCCTTCATGGCTGCTTTCCACTTGTCACTATTCGAACCTTCTATTGCTTCCTGATAGCACAGAGGTTCATTGTCATTAACAGTAAATGCAACTGAAGTAACATAATCATCATACCTTCTCGGTGGCCGTTTGACTCTTGTCGACCTCCTTAAGGATGTTTCTGGTTGACTACCATCTGTAGGAACTTCTTGCCGATCAGTATCTGAGACCTGTTCATGATCTAAACCTGAACCCTGTTCATGTTCTGATTCTGAAACCTGTTCATGACTAGTATCTGAACTATGGTCATCATGACTATAATTAGAAATGCTATTAAACTGAATGTGCTGAAAGTCAGATACATCATCCTGTTTCAATTTACTATCTACATCTAACTGTACAAGAGAGGATTCATCAAACTTTACATCTCTGTTGATGATGATTTTGTGGGTAGTAGGATCCCACAATCTATATCCCTTTGTTCCAACACCATACCCAACAAAGACATACCTTTTAGACTTTGGATCTAACTTAGTTCGCTGATGTTTAGGCACTAGAGCATATGCATCACAACCAAACACTCTGAGTTTAGAATAATCACAAGGGTGACCTTTCCATACCTCTTGAGGAATCTTGCAACCTATCGCTGTCGATGGCGACCGATTTATCACATAACAAGCTGTAGCCACTGCTTCTGTCCACAACTCCTTTTGCAACCCGGCGTTACTCAGCATACTCCTTGCTCTCTCTAGAAGAGTCCTGTTCATGCGTTCAGCAACTCCATTTTGCTGAGGAGTATAAACCGTGGTCTTATGTCTCTCGATCCCTGCATCCTTGCAATAGCTGTCAAACTCCTTGGAAGTAAACTCACCACCATTGTCAGTTCTTAAACACTTTATTGTTCTACCGGTGTTGTTTTCTACCAATGCTCTAAACTGTTTGAAAACTGAAAAAACATCAGACTTCCTTTTCAACATGTAGACCCACACCTTCCTAGAAAAGTCATCAATGAACGACACAAAATATGACGAGCCACCATATGACGCTGTAGGGGCTGGACCCCAAACATCTGAATGAATATAATCAAGTATGCCTTTACTAGTATGTTTGCCTATTTTAAATTTTTGTTTACTTTGTTTTCCAAACAAGCAATGCTTACAGAAATCTAACTTTCCAGACTTCAGATTTGGAAGTAACTTGCGATCAGCCAAAATTTTCAACCCTCTTTCGCTCATATGGCCCAACCTTTGATGCCATAGGCGAATGTAACTACTGTCATGTTCAGACACCGTAGACACATGAACTGACCCTGTTCTTCCTTCTAACTGAAACAGATTTCCTACTTTCTTAGCTTTCATTACTAGTAAAATACCTTTATAGATTTTCATAACTCCACCTTGAATTACAGTTTTATATCCATTCGTGTCAAGTGCTCCCAGTGAAATTAGATTTTTCTTTAAGTCTGGAACATGTCTCACATCAGTTAATATTCTAGTTGTGCCATCAAACATTTGCAGTTGTATACTTCCTATCCCAACAATATTAGATGTGACATCATTACCCATGTACACGACTCCATCATTAACTGATCTATACGTCTTAAACCATTCTCTATGAATACACATGTGGTTTGATGCACCGGAATCTAGCAACCAATGTTGATCATGATTTGACATATTAACAGACAACACTTCGTCGCTCATACCTGAACCAGATGCCGAACCTGTATCTGTCGCATTTGCCTCCTTCTTCTCTGTCGAAGAATCTCCTTTCTTCTCTGTTTGCTGTCGATTCCAGCAGTCTTTCTTCAAGTGCCCCGATTTGCCACAAAACCAGCACTTCACTTTTCTCTTCTTCCCTTTCGACTTTGAACGCGAATCGCTGCGCTTACCAGAGCGTCTTTCTCTAGAACGACCTCTAGCCATCATTGCCTCTGATGTAGAGGTGTCAGCATTCGACCGCTTCCTAGTCTCTTCGGACAACATGGCTCCAACCACATCGTCAAACTCAAGGACAGCTACATTACTGAAGCTTATGGAAGTAACAAAGTGATCCCACGATTCAGGCAATGTACACAATAGAGTTATTGCCTTATCCTCTGAATCAAATTTTACATCTAGAATTTGTAATTGTACCAATAGAGTATTGAAAACATTCAGATGGTCAGTCACCGAGGTACCTTCCTTCATCCGCAAACTGTATAGCTGCCGCTTCAGGAGAATCCGATTTGTCAAGGATTTCGTCATGTAGAGCTTTTCAAGATTTATCCACAAGCCTGCGGTGGTCTTCTCTGACACAATGTTGAACAGAACGTTATCTGCCAGACATAACCGAATTGCGCTCAGAGCTCTGTCATCCAACTCATCCCATTCATCCTCCGTCATGGAAGAAGGCCTTTTGCTCCTCCCCAACAGTGCTTTCGCCACGCCTTGTTGTACCAGGAGATCATGCATTTTTACCTTCCAGATCTCGAAGTTGTTTTTGCCATTGAACTTCTCAATTTCAAACCGAGCATTTTGAGTTTTCGCCATCTTGTTTCAGCAAAAAACACAGTAATCTCCAGAACCAATTTTCAAATAAAGAATTCCCTTTTAATTAAAAAATGCCTTTAAAAAAAAAATTGCCCTTGCCTTCCTTTAAAATGCTTCTCAACTTCCTTTAAAAAATAAATCGATTTATAACCACTTCAAAATACCATATAAAAAATGGCAATTCAAAACATTATTTAAATGCCACCCTTATAATATAATCGATTTTATACCATATGTGAATGGTATTAAAACAAAAATTACAAATCGATTGTTGAGATTTTGTAAATCGATTTATAACTTTTAAATATATATATCAAAATATAATCGATTATATTTAACCTTTTTTCAAAATCGATTTATGTTTGACCTTTTTACCAAACTCCAAAGTCGACTTCAATCGACTTTCAATACAAAACTTCAATTGAATGGCAATCGACTTATTATTTAAACATGGCAATTGGAATGGAACTTACGACTTGTATTTCAACGCTGTTTAAAAAACACTCGGCACAGCAGCGCACATTTATGGCCTGCCTCTTTCTTCAGCCCTGGACACCGGCCTTTTTTACTGCATTCCGCTTCTTACAGCAACGCCAGCAAGACTGACTTTAGCTCACAGCGGATTTTTAATATTCTTTGATGGCTCTCGTATTAACACACCAAATGGACACATGAACATTTGTCGTTGAAAACACGGCATAAGACTCACACCAGGAATCAGAAGTGAAATTTATAATCGATTTTCAACTTTTATAAAGCCTTTTCTTTAATGTAATCGATAGCAGCGTACCATTTGTTGGACTGTGCGCAGTTTGGACAGCACCGCACACCAGTCCACGGCTACCTCCAGCAGCCATGCAGCCCGCAGATCAACGACCTCAGCACGTAAAACTTCTTTGCTGTTTTCTGGATTCGGCATTCAGCTCACTCTGCATTAACCGCTTCACGGTATTGTTTGATCTCTTCAACGTTTTGCAGGTGCTGCCTCCACGCTAACTCCTTTGGCATGCAACCATACCATATGCACAGTCATAATAGCGGTGTGGAAGACTTCACACCGGCAATTAATCAAGCACATAAAGACACAGGCATTAACGTGGTTCACCCAAACCTCCTGGGCTACGTCCACACAACAGGGCATTGGCAATCTTTATTATTTAAACAGGAGATTACATAATTCACACACCCACACACACTCTCCAAAACAAACGTATGGATACATGTTATATAGCAGGAGAATCTAAAAGCCTCATAAATCCTCTCAACTCAAATTTAGCATGCATTAACTCCCTCCCAACAAAATGGAGCTAATCTAGGAACTAATTCCTAATTTTTGTCACCTACTGAGATTTTTCCTATTTTATTTAGAACAGAAAACTCGATGGCATTCATCTGATCCGACCAAGAAGCTGCAGCAAAAGTAGGAGATTCAACCGTCTGAAGGTGGATGCAAGATAAATAGTGCTGAGCAGCAATAAGCCCGAAAACCCGCGAGGAGATGCGTTCATGTGATGTCGATGAAACAGCTGCAAGTTCTTTCCGAAAACCTTAAATCCTTTCTTTCTAAATACCTGCAAATCTTCCTGCAGTAATTTCCTGCGCTTTAACAGCCCTCTTCTCATCACGAAAATGGCGATCCTCAACTTATTCCACAGTCGATTCTTCTTTCTCACACTTCTTTCTCCCTCTTCTAACCCCATCGCTCCTGTGAGTGACTTCACGTCTATTACAGTCAAATCGAAATATTATTCCGATACCTTGAACGATTAGTAACCAATATGTCGGCTGATCCGGGAAATTTGCGCATTTCGGCCAGGCCGAGTCATCCTGGCCAGACCATTGCGGAATCGGTGGGATGCTTTCATAATCGGCAGTCGGGCTCTCTTTTTTCCTTCGCCGAGCGCCTCTTGCGCCTTCGGTATTCCTCGCACCGGAGAGCATGACAAATCTTCCACGCATCGCACGGACGGGGGAATTCTGTTCAAAATGCGAAAACGAAAATGAAAAAAAAAATGGCTCCATCGCATCCCTATTCAAAAGCCTATTTGCGAAATTGAGCGGGGGGGAAATTTTGGAAATTTGAAATGCTAAGCGCCATGGGCAGATGTCAAATCCACCACGATGGATGTATGTATGGTTCATGGGTAACCATGTTTATTAGGTAGTCGGCGCGTCGCATCGCGAACCGGCCCATAACATGATTGAGGCACTGGGCGGCGGAATCGGGCAATGAAATGGTAACTTTCGGCTTAAGCAGCGGCCAATAGACTATATTTTCCTTTGTGGACAATTTCTTGAATACGGTCCTGGTCTTTCATGACTTCGGACAAAAATCGTACAACCTATTCCTTATCACCTTAATTAGCCAGATTCGCAACAAATGATTTATTATAATTTCAGTCAAATCGTCCAATCAAATCATATCTGTATTTTGCTAAAGATTCGCAGCAAGTAAATATTTCCTAGCGCTACTTTCCTTTTCCTGTGGGGATGGGGTTGCTGAGTGGATAGAAAAAATTGAGAAATTTCTGAGTCAATTCTATCCCGTGCCTGTCGCCAGGAAGTTATTGGACAACTGAATGTTTTGGGTAGAATTGGTTAATGGACAATGAGTGCTGGATTGACTATTTATTGTTTTTTATTGACTCAAAGTCATGGTCTCAATTTTCAAAAACCCGTGTTCACACCAACTAGATTTCCAATTAAATTGGTGC